>KK122584.1:88488-124626 GCA_000611955.2 Stegodyphus mimosarum | reverse complement strand
ACGCATCTGTCCTTGCGGACCATGTTCACCCCTACATGCGCATTGTTTTTCCTCAGGATGATGGCATCTTCCAGCAGGACAATGCGAGGTGCCATACAGCTGCCAGTGTACGTGCGTGGTTCGAAGAGCACCAGGATGAGTTTACCGTCCTCCCCTGGCCAGCAAACTCACCTGACTTAAACCCAATCGAGCATCTGTGGGACCATCTCGATCGAGTTGTTCGCGCCATGGATACTCAACCGCGTAATCTAGCGCAGCTGGCCACGGCATTAGAGTCGGCATGGCTCAACATCCCAGAGAACACCTTCAGGGACCTATGTGACTGTCTTCCTGCACGTCTCGCAGCAGTCCGCTCTGCGAAAGGTGGTTATTCTGGCTTTTGACAGATGGTCACATTAATGTGACTGGGCTGTGTAAAACTTTGTTTTTAGTAGCAAGATAAAGAAGAGATAAACTCGAAGATTAGAATAAACTAATTTATTTAAATCTAGTACTCTAATCCACTTTAAATAAATTCTTGTTTTCCTTTGCAGTTATTGGATCTTTTAAGCTCACTTTAGCTTTTCCAAATTTAATGGCACACTTCGAATGATTTCCCATTTGTAAGTTAAACAAGGAATTTATATTTGATAATCTTTATTCGTAAAGTATCATTTGCATGACAAGAAAAGTCTCTGTTTTTGAAACTAATATTATGTTTTGTTCAATTTCATACGAAGCAGAAAAACCTAAAAATATTAAATACAACGAGACGTTCATCGAAAAGGTTGTGGAACTCATTTGCTTACTTTGCCCATCAATTCTGTTATGAATATCGTAAAGAATAGCTCCTTCATCCTACATAGAAACATAGAAGGAAGAGGAACTGGACATTCAAGACTCGTTTCTACGTAATATAAAATCATTAAAAAACTAGTAACACTAACTTGTTGTAAAGCACGATATCTGGCAGCCATATTTGTTCTGCAGGCACGTAAAGATGCTCAACGCCACCATATTCGTCCGGATCCCAGCGCAGTTTATGATCGAACCATTCCTGAAATATAAAAATATTAAGAAATTAACAGAGCTTACACAGCTAATAAGCGATTAATTTGCGTTTTGGATATTAAGGCAGCAGCATTAATAAAATAAAATATCTTCTTCCTTCAAACGAAATAATAAAATAATCACATGTATTATCTTCTACAATTAACATTTAGTAGGCTGTTCCAAGCAGAAAACACAAAAAAAAATCAGCGATGCCCTCGGATGGATTGGATATTCCGATGCCAGCCGGATGTGCAACCGTTCATGGCTGTATTTAAGGGGGAGCTGAAGGAGCTACACGCCCCTAAACTTAATTTATTAGTTCATAAATAGAATACAGCTACAAAACTATTGATTTGAGACAAAAGACACAGCCCTTTCCCGAAATTAAATCCTAGCTATAGCCATGTTATCGCAAACACCATGAAGACTCTCAAAGGGAAAGACGGAAATTCCTTATATACCACGTTACTTAAATTAAATACTAAATATACACGTTTCTTATAAATTAGCAAGACTGAGAATTAAGGTTATATTTTATTAAGCAGTATCAAAATGGCTAATAAAATGCAAATTTAAAAAATGCAGTATACATTTTTTGATTACAGTCTCGAAGACTTGTTGCGAAGCGAAATGAAGCTAATTAATTCATTCATTCATTTATATTATAAATTATGCTACATAATGTGTATTTTATTTAATTTTTGTGTTAATTTGGTTTACCTTTAATTAGAATTTTGTACTTAAGGTAGTAAGTTCGTACTTTTGTTTCCGAACGCGATTGGCAACAGACAATGGGAATGGGGTGTGTTTTTCATGTTAAAATCTGGATTTTAAAATACTTAATTTGAATTTATATAATTATAATTACACTAACAGAAAGATTTTCACTTTAATTTAAAATTACTTTCAAGTTGATGACTTAATTAGTTTGTGAAATACGCTCATTTAATTAACAAAATTTTGTAGCTTTCGTAGGATTTCGTGTGATTGCTATCTTGTCATTTTAAGCTGCTTTGGGGTCATTTATAGTGAACAGCACCTTGTGCTTCCGGCAGAGTTCTAGGTTTACTGTTAACACCTACTTTTATTTGGCGAGTTTCTGGCGATATTAAGAAAAGGCGTTGAATTAACACTTAGAAAAGTAAGAATTTTTATACTGTTTTCTTCGGGGCGTTTTTATGAGAAATTGTCACCCTTTTGAGCGAGTTTTGCGTCGTTGGTACATGTTTGTAACAAAAAGCCTGTGCACGTGATTTTTCGCTCTCTTTCGAAAACGTTTAAACTCGCTTCACTCCCGGTATAGCAGTGGGACGCCAGGCAATTTCTTGCTCCCTCTGGCTTCAGCAGAAAAATTCTGATAAAAATATCTGCCCACTTAACTGCTTAATATCGTTCTAATTCTTACATTAGTGTTCCTTTTGAAGTAGCTACTTCGCAAGAACATACTGTTCAGTCATCTTCAAGAAGTGAAACTACAGTCCAGTTACCCTACTTAATATCGTTCTACATCTTTCATTAGTGTTCCGTTTGCAGTAGCTACTTCGCAAGAACAAACCGTTCAGCTATCTTCAAGAAGTGAAACTACAATTCAGTTAGCCTAATTAAAATCGTTCTACATCTTACATTAGTGTCCTGTTTGCCGTAGCTACTTCTCAAGAACATGCCATTCAGTTATCTTCAAGAAGTGAAACTGCAGACCAGACGGGTCAGGCGAGTATTTATGGAAGTTTCATCGAAGTCCAGGAGGAAGCAGTCAGTTAAGTCATATTTCATAAATTTAGAAATCACAGATACGCTAAGCATCATCGATATTAATAATGTTCATTCTGGTAAAGTTTTAAGGTTTAATTTGATATGTAAATTTATTGGCAGTAGTACTGTAGTTAAATTTCTTAGTTAAGTTCTAGAAATCCCGATTTTAGGTGCTTGTCGCGTCTCCGCTTCGATATAATACACTCATGTCCATAAATTAAGGATAATTCGGAATCACGCGGAAATCGAACTCTAAAATAAATATATCACCTGTAAATTCACTACACACATCTTCAAGAATCATATGCAAATTTCAGGAAGTAACCAGATGACACCGATGGTACGTCATAATGATGAGAGTGTAAGAGAGTGATATATAAGGAACACAGGCACAGAAGTAAAATTATTCGCAGGCGCTTTATAAGCATTTCAGTGCAATAACCGAATAGTTATGACACAAAGGACGCATTTGGATGATTTTTTACGTGGTAGAATTATCGGCCGTCTGGAATGTGGGCGTATCCAACTGGAAGTATCAGACGAACTTAGAATTGCCCAGAGTGCCATCTCCAGGCTTTGGCAACAATTCCAAGATGATGGTAATGTGAGTAGACAAGACAGCACAGGTCGCCCCAGAGTTACAACGCCGAATGAGGACCGATATTTGGCAGTTACTGCCAAAAGAAACAGGCGGAGCACAGCCTCAGCCCTGTCTCGCCAGCTCTCTTCAGCCACTGGTACGACAATTTCAAGGCAGACCGTGTACAGACGCTTAGGGCAGATTGGTCTATATGCTCGTAGACCTGTCAGATGCGTTCCACTTACTGCAACTCACTGTCGCCTGCGATTAGCCTGGAGTAGAGAGCATGCATTGTGTACACCGCAACAGTGGGCTGGTGTGATGTTTTCTGACGAGTCCAGGTTTAGCTTGCAGCCTGATTCTTGCCGAACTTTCATATGCAGAGCTCCAGGTACCCGTTACCACCAAGAAAACATCAATAAACGACACCGTTACGGTGATGCAGAAGTGCTCGTTTGGGGTGGAATTAGTCTGAGTTCCAGAACTGACCTGCATGTTCAAATTGGAACCATGACAAACCAAATCTATCGGGACGTCATTCTGGAACAACATGTACGTTTGTTTCGGAGCGCCATGGGCGCACAATTTGTGTTTATGGATGACAACGCCCGTCCTCACCGTGCAAACATCGTAAGCGAATGCCTTCAATCGGAGGATATCACCCGTATGGACTTGCCAGCATTCTCACCGGCCTTGAATCCAGTAGAGCACGTGTGGGACATGCTTGGCCAACGAGTTGCAGCCCGTCAACCTCCTCCTACATGTCTACCGGAGCTTCGGAGAGCATTGCTTTTTGAGTGGTGTAATATCCCCGAAGATCAGATCGATAATTTGATACTCAGCATGCCTAGGCGTTGTACGGACTGTATTGCATCGTCTGGGAGACATACAATGTATTAACAATCATACCAACGATGTAATATTGTTTTTTTGTAAATAGGTTTTTTTTTGTAATTTGCTCCAGGGAGGAAAAATCGCTAATTTTTTTAATAATATCAAACATATAGCATCTTTTTGCTCTTTACCTTTTGTTTAATAAATAAGTTTTACAAATAAGTCAAATTTGTTTTGCTTCTAGCTCTTCCTTTTGCCTGATTTTGCATTATCCTTACTTTATGGACATGGACGTAGTTAAGGACCAGTTGGAATGCAGTTCCTTATTATTGTTAATTGCAAATATTGGTACGTAAGGTAAAAAATTTTGGATGAAGGCTTGATAGGAGTTTAGGTAAATGATTGTTGGGAAATTGTTAAATAAATATCTAGTTAAAAATACCATGGTACAATCCTAATTGATTTTTTTAATTAATGTGTTAAAATACTTGGTTCAAATTCTTTAATTGTCTTCCTTATTTCAATAATATCATGTCAGGTTAATCTAAAAGCTGTATGTTATGAATTATAAATTAGAATGAAAACAATTCATGCCTTGATTTGTTGATTGTACAATATTTCTTATTTTTTTACTCCCGGGAGCATTAAATTTTAAAAGCCAATAGTTTAAATTAATTTTAATAGTAAAATAAAAATATGTTTCATTTATAAATTTACGATGATGTTTCATTTTATCTACTGGAAACTATACATGACAACAACGCCAGTATTCATTGGGTTGTTCGGGTATTTAAATCATTAATCACAACGCACATAAATTATTCATTTTAATGTATTAACCACAAGCTCTAGTTTAAATTAGGTGATCTTCAAAGGCACTAATATAACAATTTCGTCCGTTTTAAAATCATCGATATCAGGTGACAATGCGGACTTACGGCCACCGGCGCCCTAAAAATATCCACGAATGCTCGAAAATCCGCCTGTGATAGTCCTTATTTAGTAATTTTTTGTCAAACAAGAAGATTTGAGATCGCACTTCCACTGTAAATATGTTTCTTATGCATTTCCTTTTGTAGTGTCAGAACTGGGTTCTGAAGATGCATATTAAACTCAATAACCATATACACTGGTTATCATAAATTAAGGAAAATCACAAAAATAATGATAATTCCCTCAAAAATAAGTCAAACCGTACAAAATTTGAATATGTTGCAAAGTAAGAGTAGTTGAGTAAAACTGCAATATGCAAATAAGTGGACTCGAAATACGTCATCTGCGAGGAACATAAAAGTCCATGCTTGAGAGCAAGCCAACATATTTCACTGTGACAGTAACATCAGAAATCTGAGACAGCCAATCCGTAACTATGACCTCTAGGCATCATTTGCCTGCAAAACTACGATGGAGAGCCAATGGTTTAGCCAATAGGAGACTAGAGGCAGAACAAAGTCAAACAGAAGTGGCCAGATGGCTAAATGTGAGTCCATCTGTGGTTCATAGAATTTGGAGACAATTTCAAACCAAAGATTCGGCATCTAGTAGGTTCAGCCAAGGACGACCAACTGCTACGACGAGCGCCGATGACCGATATTTGACATTATGTGCACGCAGGAATAGAACCCGTACTCCGACTCTTCTTAGATCCTCCCTTGTAGTAGCAAATTAAATATGAGTAAAATCAGTATACATTGAATCGAAAAAAAATCCCAAATTACTTAATAGCTAACAATGAAAGCCTTCCTTGAGCTTACTTGGGGGGATAGGAAGTACTGAACTCAAGCGTTCTCGCAAACAGTAGAAATTTCAGAACTGCATAGTCAGGAATCGCTCTAATAGGACGTAGAAGAACAATTATTTACAATTAGGCTAACATCAAGACTTTAATATGCTGGAAGGTCGTCGGAAGTGGTGAACAAAAATTATTACACAAAGAGGTAATGAAGTAAAGAATAAAACTATATAATTAAAATCGAATAACATGTGCTCACATAAAGAGACAAATAAAAATTTTTAAAAAATTGTGAAAAATTAATGATAAATAAGTAAAAATCAAATAAAATAGTAAAACTTAAAATTTATAACAAATTAAAGTATCATCAAGTTCGTATGATACAGCAAAATAAATTAAGTAAATTAGAAGTAACAAGAAATGGCGCCAAAAATGGAAAGAAAGGCAAGTATTTTAAAGAAACATTTTGGGGGTCGGTTAAAATTTCTACTTTATTTTAGCTTTTAATCAGTTTGAAGTCTTTTTGATTAAATATGTTCAGCCATAAAAATTTCTTATCCAGAAAAATCCCCTTTCGACACGGGTTTTTTTTTTCCTCAATGTTCAAGTTTTTCGAAATATTTTGATCTTCATAGCGAAAGGTGAGGCATAATTCAGTAGTTGGTGTCAGTGACAGTTTTTTTAACTGCAGTAACTGCAATAATGACCAATTATTACAGAAATTTCTGTTTGCATAGTAATTCATTTGCAATAAAAAGCGCTTCTTATTTAGAGCTTTGGAGCATTCCAACTGAAATTATGATTCACTCAAAAGTTGCAAGGTAAGAGCCTGGCTTCGGCTGAATTTACACCCTGCTTTTCACTAAGATGTAAAGTGCCTTCTTTTTTCCTAGGGCGTCCGATTTATTCGATGGCATAACATAACATTTAATTCATTTACGCTTCTGTTAATTTGAAAATTGGGTTTCTACTCTCAGGACTGTTAATGGTATAGAATTTAATCTTTCGATTTATAAATTATTTATTGTCAGCAGCTCTACTATAGCTGAAATTACGCTAGTCCTCACAAATAACCTGGTTTGTTATTATTCTGGAAGGCATAAGATCTCTAATTTATCTTTCAAGTTTATCATTCATTTATTTATTAACATACTAGACTTTTAAAAGCAATATGTTATCATTGCGTGAAAAAGACTTTTACCTTTCACGTGGTCTCGAATACAACCGTTTGTTGTATCACTTAAATCGTTTGCAGCTTTGTTTTAATTAACTACAGCTGCTTACAATGAAACGCGTTATATAACTGGACATTCTATTTTTAAAATCTACATGACGTTTTACGTTTATTTATTTGTTTGCTTATTTATTTAATTTCTATTAACATTTTTACAACTTTGTGAACTTTTTAATGCTCAGCTTACTTTTTAAGTTTCATACAGTAACCTGAAATTTTTAGATGCATTTTTCCCTTTTAGTTGCTATTGTGGTTTTGTTATTTGATGAGAATTTTTATAGTTCTTAAAAAAGATAAATTCTTGACTTTTTTTTCGTAATTCAGATATTTCGCCGTTCAGAACATGAAGGTGCCGTATAATACTAATTGTTGCACTTTCACTTTTTCACGAAACCCAGATTATAAATTGGTCTGAAAGACGTAGCACAAGGAAAAGAAATGGCAACCTGATACTTCAGATACCAATCTAATACATGAAAGGAACTTTTCCTTCCAAGGTTCCAACCTCATTAAGACCCAGATCTCAAGTAGAAACTAGGAAAAAAGAACAACTGTTTGATGGTCAATGGAAGTTCTCCTTTCTGCATATCGGAAGGCCCTGTTTCATTTCCTGACAGAAGCCCTAATTCTTTGTATGTAACTTCTTTTATCTTATTTAATTCAAGCAGTCAAGAAATTCTTATTTGCTTCACGATAAGTTCATTTCATAGAAATTAGTGCTAAAAAATGTACAAAATTATCTTCATTGAATAACCACTTTGGGAGCCTAATTAGTAATATGGATCATGATATTTAAAAGTAAAAATGTGGCTAAACATAATAAACAAGTTTTAAGGAAATGCGAATACAGGACAGAATAAATTGAAATTCAAGTTCCTGTTAAGTAGCAGGACAACATAAATGTATTCATACTTGAAAATTCTTTTCCTTTTAGAAATATTTCTTATGCATGTTTTTATCTTCTTCAAGTAGGATAAACTGTGACAGAAATATATCAAATATTTTTGGTATATTGAACTTTCTTTCAGTTTTGTTCTTTTTTTAAAAATTCTTTTGGAAACTTTTGAAAGAGAGTTCAAAATAAATACGCTTAAATATTCTATTTTTTAGTGCAGTTTGTCTTAGTAATTATTAAAGCGCTATAAAACTGAGTACCCGATAAAGTTCAAAACAGAAGTCTGCCCTCTCCTCGTCGAGCAATTCAAAGGAATTGAGCCTTTTCCAAGGCTCACTCAAGTGTGTTATCGAGCCGAAACTAAGCGAAGTATCTTCTAAAAGGGGCACGCGCTCAGTTCGGCAGATGGCTGCTTGTTTTTTGTTGCATGCTCAAGCTGGATTTTTAAGATCTTCCGCAAATAAGAACACGGTTCGTCGGGAAATTTAATGAACAGCATCATCACGCTGTCGAGGAAACTGGCTCTTTGCCTTTAATCAACTTCGATGTTCATTAGAAGGGAAGAAGATTTTCCTACGCTCGAAAGAAGACTATCGTTGGGACGCAGCGATTGAAGAATGGAGGAAAAACGTGCGACTTCGATTTTGCGCTTGGGGAGGGTCCTAGTTTCAGCTAAAGGAACAAATGGGGGTCAGGACGAGGACTTTAATTAAAGCTGTAACAGCTGCTAGTCTGTTAGCATTGATAATGATGTTCCTTGCTTTGGCCGACATGACAGTTATCTACGCTGGCTTCTTATTATTATTGTGCCTAATTAAGCCCTTTATTCCTATTCATTCTGTGCCTTTAAGAGTCACGTACAATATGTTTCTGTTCGTTGATGGAATTTTATGAGTGACTTCTGTAAAGAATAACACAATTTGCCTGGGCTCCAGAGCTCCTTTTCAATTAAAAGTAGGTGTGTGTATATACATATATGTCTTGTTTATCTCTTAATTTGATACAAATATAATCAAGAGAAAAATAACACAGAATATTTCCATGGTCGCAAACAACTAATTAACAGGAGGGAAAAGAAAAAAATCTTTAAAATCAAGGCTGAAAGAAAAGTAAATTAATGTAACAAAATTCATACAATATTAATTAATTAGTATGATTGATATTCTTTGGTTTCTTTCAAGGAGAAGCCGAAAGAATTTCCAACAGCTCCAAGTTTCTGATTTATATCTGGATGAAAATCAAAACTAGTTCAAGAAAAATGCTTTACTGAAGCAACATCAGAACTAATGCAATAAAATTAAAACTACAAGAATTCTCAACCTCGACGTCTTTGAAAAAGGGGAAAATGGAATGTTTTTAAAAACTAACAGCTTATAAAAGCAATATGACAAATACATAAGCCCCATAAAATATCAATTTGTTTTAGTTTGCCATCATGAAAAGATTTTAACTCCATGTTATTTGTCTCTGTTATTTAAAGAATTTCGCAGCATTTTGGGCGACATAAATAATTTATAATAATTAATATTTTCCAGTTTCTAATCTGTAATCTGTATATATATATATATGTACAATACCTCACTGAAAAATAATATTAATTAAACATTAATATTTGCTTTTATTTTTGCTTAAAATAATACCCTATATATAAATGTATATACACACAGAACTTTTCAATGTTAACGTTTCCTAATTTCAGTCTGCAATAGATTTGCTTTTCCTTTCCTAGCAGATAATAATAAGTAGAAAATTAATGTTCATGTATATATACATCGCCATATAACTACAGCGGTATACAAAATGCTTTGAGGGCTTTGTGTGGTTGTATAATTGTTTTCGTAATTTTGATTTGAAAGCATGGAACCAAGTAATTAAACATAATCAATACATAAATTTTTTTTTAAAAATGACATTAAAAATTTTGCGACAGCAAGCTTCCGTTTGCTAACGCATCAATAATACAACTTTTCATGTCATCAATATTCTACAAGAGCAAATACTTGATAATACCAAATTGTTATCTGTTATAAGAGGTACAAGAAATGAAGAAACATTTCGAGTTAGAATCTACTTTAACTGTGCAACTTAATGTTAAAAACTTATCAAATTTTCACACTAATTTTTAGTAATGATTCTTAACACATTATTGCCTAATGACCTTATTTCATAATTTATCAGTGCTAAGTATGCTTAAGGTCTTAGGCTAATTTTGCTGTTAAATAAAACATTCGAACTTGCACCACGAATGAAAAAAGGGTGCAATTACTTTCTTTTAAAAATTAAATCGGCTGTTTAATTTATTTGCAGTCATTAAAGTCTTGCTACTGTAAAAACTTAAATAAATAAATAATTCGAAATAATTAATATGGTTAAAAATGTGAATTTTTTAAAATATTATTAAAAGAGTTTATTTACTAAGAATGATACCACATTTATATTTTTCTTAAATTTACTCTGTTAAGTCAGACCTCAATAAACCTAATGAACTCTTCTTCCTGTATTACAAACTCCATATTGAGATGTCTTTTTTCGGCATTTTAATAAATTTCAATAAATAACCTCTGTTGAACTAAAAACTGCAAGCTCTTCAAAATGATTAATTTAATTTTTAGCAATATTAAAGGTTTATTTAACCTTCTTCAAAGCAAAAAAATATTAGCACATATTATCTGCCTTAAGACAAAGCAACTTGAAGGTTTTCTACCAGTGAGAAGGTATATTTTTATAGAGGACCTTTTAATAGAAACTTGTTTGTACCCACCTTACATAGGAGAAAAAACCATGAAAACTCACAGCCATTCGCTTGGATTCCAACTCTAGTCGAATGACCATGGTTCAGCGAGTTTACCACTCAAGGCTCTAATGGGAAGGAGAACGTAAAAAAGATATACACTCCATAACAAAAAAATCGACACACGAAATAAGGAGTTGTCCGATGGAGACGAAAACTGGTGGATAGGAAGATTATATACAGAATAGAAAATGATTAAAATTTCAGAACAGTTGAATGATTTATTTCAGAGTTACATAGTTACAAAGTAACGAGGTCAATAAGGTGCTGACACAACTCTGGCCTGGATGCAAGCTGCCACACGGCGTGGCATAGACTGATAAAGCTCCCGGATGGTCTTCTGAGATATTTCTTGCTAAATTTTCTCCAATTGTCGGGTAAGGTCATCAACATTCCCTGGTAGCTGCAGTCGCCTTCCCATCATATCCCAGACATGCTCGATGGGAAGGAGATCTGGCGATCAGGCTGGCCAAGTAAGTGCTGAACAAGCTGTAAGACAGTGCATAATAACACGTGCCGTATGTGATCTGGCATTATCTTGCTGAAAAATAAGATTCAGGGTACTGCAAAAGGAACGGTAGCAAAATAGGTCTCAAAATGTCGTCGACGTACCGCTGTGCTGTAAGTGTGCCTCTAGTGATGACCAAAGGCGTCCGGCTATCAAAGGAAATGGCATCTCAGACCATAACTCCTGGTTGAGGGCCTGTGTAGCGTGCAATAGTGAAAGCAGCATCGGCACGCGGCTCTGGGTGTTTTCAGACACGTCTTCGCTGATCGTCACGACGCAGTTGGAAGCGGGATTCGTCTCTAAAGACTATAAGTCCCCACTCAGCATCATTCCAACCTGATAGAGCCAAGCACCACTGTAATCTGGCTCGACAGTGTGCAGGTGTGAGTGACAGGTGGCATAATGGTAGGTATGAGGGTAGATTTCGCTCTATCAGCCGTCTGTGAAGGTCACGGCGGACACTCGTGTGCAGGTCTGATGGTTTACAGTGATGAATCAGGCGCTGTGACAGCTGATCTGGCAATCACTCTGTCCTCCCGATTTGTTGTGGCCCTAGGTCGACCGCTACCATCATAAAGCTGGAATCTGCCATTGTCCACCCATTCTTACCAGCATCTTCTAAGCTGCATCTCTTCGACTCATATGACGAGAGATTCTCCGATTTGCCCAACGTGCCTCTTTCAATCCAATGATACGACCTCTTTCAAACTTGACATAAGTTTGAAAGACAGTTGCTCGTTATGAGCTCGAATTCTGCAGCGAAGCATTTTTTCAGTCGTTGAAAGGTATCCTAAACCGCAATGCAACAAAAATTTTTAACAACAATTCAAGAACAGCTCCTAGTATACATCTGCTAGACGCACATTTCCGATGCGCTGGAGATCGCAGTATTCATTCATTGGACACCAAATTTTAATCATTTGCGTATTTGGTCAAAACATTTATGCGTACGAAATTTCAAAGCAATCAGATTATTCCTTCTTGGTGCGTCCATTTTTTTTTGTTACAGAGTGTGTATTAGCTACTCTAATTTATGATTCAAATAATACATTTCACACTTTTTGTTTTCGGATAACGTTTTGATATTGTCACTTGGTCAAAAAACAAATCATTTATTTTAATCGTAAAGTCGGTCGCTTTATTTATTTTTTCGGTTTTATTTTCAAGCATCTGTGAAAATTATAAAATTCTTCCGTGTAAAATTTACAGAGCTAGAAATAAAAACAGAAATGAAAAATAGTTTGAAAAATGATCTTTTACTTTTTAGTTTAGAAAGGAAATATTTTACTTAGTTTCAACATTAGATTTATTTATTGAGTTTAAATTCTCTTATGCAAAAGCCTAGGACTTGAATGCATGTTCTTTGTCATTTTTTTCATTTAATAATATAGAGGGTGATTCAAAACTTGAGGGAAAAAACTTCTAGGAGGGATAAGGTATACCTAGACCATAACAATGCAAGATTGGAAATGCAGTTCTAACAAAATGGGGGTTGTTAGGAGCTGTTTCAGTAAAAGCGTCGATAACCACCCGCAAATAGTTTAGGATGGGAAATATAAATATGACGTGTTCGCAAATGGCTATTTAAAGACCATAAGCTTAAAATAAATCGGATTTTTCGGATAATGAATTTGCCCGCAGATTCGTACTTAGGCACCGCACGGAATCTCAGACATTTTGATATACGCTGCGTATCCATTGGACGTTCAAGGTAGCCACGAAGATGCCCATTTCAAAACGTCTGAGATTACAAAATTGGGATTAGGCCACATTACGAAATGTCAGGGTCCTCATCATCAGGAAAGTCAGAATTTATTTTTATGATCTTTAAATGCCAATTTACGATCACGATGTATTCGTATTTTCCATCTTAACACCTCAGCGGATGGCTGCCGATCATGCTGCGGGGGCCATGATTTATTAGTTTGCATAATACCTTGCTGTATGCAAGATCTTTATCGTCTATTGAAGATAAATACCGAAGAACTTAAAAGCTGTTTATTAGTGCTATAAACTTATCAAAAATTACGAACAGATTAAAGAGATTAGTAAATAGCATAGCAGTTAAACAAAAATTAGATAACAAATTCTGAACTACTATAAATGAAAGATATTTTAAAATCGATAAGAGATCGTATGTATGAAGCAAAAAATTTACAGAAACCTTATATTATAAATTTTGTTGAGTAATTCCAGAGTCGCTTATGGCTCATTAAAATAACTATCCAGTGAAATTAACTTACCAAATTCTCTCTTTTGGTCAATAATTTCCTTTCCTAAAATGGTCTGAACTTCATTAAATAAATTAACCATTTTAGTTTTACATAATTTATTATAATTTTAATAGAAGCACTGAGATGCGTTTAAGAAAGTCCTCCTGCCCATCAACTTATGTTCGTGTAGATGTCAATACATAATGGCACGATTTCATTTTTTGCCAGGAGTAAAATATCTTCAGTTGTACTTTCGTCTTCAGAAAACTCGCTAATAATAAAACTTTCTTAAAATACTCCTTAACTGTCGCATTCTCAACTACATTGATCATGTGTACCCTAGTTATATCAGGCTTAATAAATTTCTTCCTAACTTCATCCACAGTTCCTACTGAATAGGGGTTATTAGAATAGTCATTATATGACATTGACTTTTAACTGATTTAATAATTTGGAGATTCAAATATTATGATTTGCTAACTGAGTTAGCATGTAAAAACAATAAATAACAATTATTTGTCCATATCTTTGAGGAGCAAAGACACTTTCCCCTTTGCTATCTTATTTTCGAACTAAATACTTCAAACAAGTCGGTGAGATGATTCCATGAGAAAACGTTCTAGTTTTATATTTTTATTTTACCACATGCGTTCGAATTCTTGTTTGCTACTGATTTAATGGGAAATGACTGAACACAAAACCTCGTCTCATCAAGGATTTAAATACTCTTGAAATTGTAATCTGTTATTAATGAACAAGGTAATATGAACTGAATTGATCAGTCACAATGTTATAACATGTTATAACTAGTCTCTGATAGTATTCTTATAGATAAATCCACAGTCATCACAGAAATTCCTAAAAATAATAATATACTGGTGACATAATGTTTTGTAACTAATCGTAGATTTCACTGAACTTCTCCTCTTGAATTTTTTGCGCTTTCAGAATTTTCGTGAAAAATTTTGAGAACTCATTTGCAATTTTCGAGAACAGATATTCTCTGGCAGAGCTCTCAAACTCATTAAATTAATTATTTAACAATTGTCACTACTTTCTAATATTTCACCAACATCAGTCAGAACAGAATGACCTCAGAACGTTTAATATTAAATCATAACTCTGTAATAATAGTACTTTTTAGTCTCCAGAAGTTCTACTCTAAGCTCAATGAAATATCCCAATCTAATGTTCAAGGCTAATGAAATTTAAAATTTAAAACAAAAGCTAGACCACATGCATATTTGCATTAAATTTTGCGTGATATCAGCTAGTTAAACCAAAAGTAAAAAGAATAGTAATAATTAGAATAGACATAAGATTTATATTATTTATACGGTACTGTCTTATAAGCTCGGAATCAAAACTATTTGATACATTACACCATTCTGAAAAAAATAAAAAGAGTAATGGTTTATTAATAATTGACTCTTTTATTTTTGGTAAAATATGCATCTTATTATTAATATAATTTTCAGTATAATTTCATATAGGCTTTATATTTGTTTTACGTATAAAACATTTTTGTCTGCTAATAAATTGGTCATATTTGGGATAGCTTTAACAAATATTTAATGATCTCGACCGAATTTGGCAGTGTTCTTCTTTTAGAATAACTTTATAGTTACTTAGTATTGATATTTATGTATATTCAAAAAACAAATATATCATTGTTAAAAGTTGTGAAAAGTTTGTGAGAGATTTTTTTGCATTTTCAAGTCAATGTATTTTCTTATCAAGCCATTTTAATTAATTTAAAATAAAACATATAATATAAAACACATACTTTATATCATGCCACTTCTAATGAAAATTACTTTATTAACGCCTTTATATGTTTCTGTAAAAAATTCATTTTCCCAGCAGCATTATTCAGAAATCTGCTTTAAGAACGCGGGGTTTTTAATTCCATCTACAATTAAGCTCAGTTTTTATAAAACATTTTGCTAGATATTAAGCGTTAATTAATTTACTTTTATTGTAAACAATGAATTCATTTTGTGCTGCGTTACTCGTTACATTATAATTAACATTAATCGAAAGTCGACTGAATTGAGAACTAATTTACAATCGCTCTTGGTAATAATGGAAAATTCACTCCAGAGGGAAGATTAAATGGGTACTTATGCATTTTCGTATTTTTCTTTTATTCCATTGTTGCGAGATTACAACGAAAAAGGGATGATACATTTAGAAAATTAATTAGAAAATTTTCTATTCCAAGAATGTTAATATTAAAACAGATTATTCTTTATCTTGTTCTTTCCTTTTATCCAACATCCGAAAATTGTTGAAATTCTTTTTCCTCTTCTTCATCTCCTATGTCGTTAGGCCATCAAATAATCCTAGCCCGACGTGTCGTCGCTTAAAAAGGTAATTATGAGATTCGTTGTCTAATTAATTATTTACCTCATTATGTTATTACTTATTGATCGCTCCTCTTTCGCCATGTCCAAACTTGGCAATTTGTGTCTGTTATCTGATGGCGGAGATGTTGCCAACGGCCAAGGAGAAATAAATCACATTTCCATTACCGCACCTCCCATTATTTCTACTTTTTTATTTTATTTCACGCGCCGCAACTCTTTAATAGGTTTCTTTGTGCTTTCCCACAGTTCTTTAATGGCTTTTAATATACTGACCTGTTAACTCGTGCCAACAAAAGCAAACTCCAGTTTAAAATAAATTTTCTGGAAACTCCATTCTTCAGAGGATAAGAGCCAGGCTAAAAATCAATTAAATGCTTTCACAGGCACAGGCAGCAGAGTTGAGGTTCATTATTTACAGTGACACAAAGCAAGCACAAAGGGTAATGACTTATGTTTGCGTAAGTGACGCTTCGCAGCTGCCGTCTATTAATGAGACTTGATAGCTTCCCAGCATTCGGTAATAATTTTCATTTTATAGAATGGAAGAAAATGTCTCATCTGCTGATGACATAATCTTTTCAAACCCCTTCTTACAAATCTCACTAAATGGGTGTTCGAAGATTTTAAAGAAAAATTAAAAGGACTTTAGTTCCAGCTAATTTTGATAATTTTTGAAATAATTATTGCAAAATATTTTGGGAAATGAAATTCCCAACGAATGTAATTGCATAATTAATAAAATACTTTTAAAGAATAACTAATAAAAATCCTCAGGTCGATAGGATAAATGTTTATAAACATTACATAATCTATTTGAGTGATCTTTATTTTGAATTTACCGTTATATTCATAATATATCGCAAAATTTGAACACTATAACAGCGGTTCTTAATCTGTTTTATCCAATGCACCCCTTTCGCCATTGCTAGAAGGTCATTCCCTTTCCAAAACTTGGAAAATACATAGTTACATTTCTTTAGATTTAGATTATTTTTTTACGTATTTAATAAACTAAACAACAAAAAGTACAGAAAATGTTGATAAATAACAAAACCTGAGTAAAACTAGTTTACGTATATATATATATATATATATTCATAAGATAAAGCTAAATACTTAACAGCAAATAAAAGGCTGACTACATCTCCTCTTGAAGCTATGAAATTCCTCCTCGGGAAGAGGAATTCCCGCCCAGTTAAGGAACGTTGTATTATAATAGTCAGCGACTTTTAATTTCCTTATTCCGAAAGTGAATAACTTGACTATTCGTTAAGAGAATAATATTAGACAATAATCCTTTCTAGGACATGATTAAAACATTAAGAAACAAATTGAGAGAATTAAAAATGCTATTCTATTCTTCTTTTTCACCAAGAAACTTCCTATAGTTTCTGTTAAAACTGTATGACTGTATAAACGTAAATTATATAAATTGTGATACCAAGAACATTTCTAATGGCACAGATTTGCATTATAATCTAAACTTTTGGCATTCTGAATTTTATTTCCTGCAACTATACATAGTAGTTGCTTATTTATATGTATGTACGCACCTGATAAAAGTATTCAAAATCATACTATCATTCAAATGAACTTTGAATTAACTAATAAACTTTGAAAGTACAATTCGAAGCGCAGCTGGTAAAGCAGGTACCAGGCAGAGCCATTAAAGTTTCAACTCTTCCTACCTTTATTCAAGCCACAGCTAACAAAACTGATCTTGTTCTTTTAACAAGCTAATTATGGATGAAAATGAAAGATACATACATACATGACGTAAAATTAAGTTACAGTTGTATTTTTAGAGGTGAGTACTTATTCATCATGTTGAGTTTCTGGTATTAAAGTCGCAGCCAATTGTGAGAGTTTTAAAAGCTTGCATCTGTGTCATTTCATCTATTTGCATTTTGCAGAAGTCCTGATATGCCATTTAGTTTAGCTGCTGTCCAAGGTAACTGCGGTTTTTCTTTCTGCCCGACTATTCCAGAAGACGTAAGATCCAGAAAATGTAAGAGCTATCAACAGAGTTTAACTGTGACCAAACAATTGATTTCATTGAGATAATTTCTTTTAAACTTTTTTCACACATTGCAGATGGAGATAAGGAAACTTTTGGGTATGAGAAATCTGAAATAGCATTATTTCTCACATATATTTTTTGCATGATTGTGGTGGAGAACGTCTGTCCAAAACTAAGTGAACAGGTGACACGTGAGAGCGGGTCCAAATACGCAGGCAGCTTTTAGAGACTAATCAGGTATTGTCCGGGTCCCACAAATGTTTAGTACAACAACTTCCGGCGCCACACAAGGAACTCATAGGGAGTTATTAAGATGCTACATATGATGTTGCAGACATTAAACTATACATTTTACATATTGTTACACAGGTATTAAATACGAATGCAGCCACAGATACTAAATACTAATGCGGACATTAACCAGATGCTAAATAGTAATGCAGACATTACGCAAATACACAGACACTAAATACACTACTACATACTACACATACTACACAGATACTACATACTGATGCGGACATTATACTATACATATTACACTTTGCTACACAGATATTATAGGCTAATGCAAGGCAGGTACTTGATGTTGCACCGATACTAAATACTTATGTAGACGTTACAGAGATATACAGATACTAAGTACAAAAACAGCATATAAATATATAATACACCGGAGTGCACTAATCAGAATCACACAAGTTTCGCCGTACAATGCTTTTAATTTTCCCATGTTATTTTTTAATTTCTTAAGAATAGCCGACTGCTTGATAAAGAATCGCTTTAAATGGGTTGTCAGAGCTGGCAACCGCATCTGCCACGCTTCTGTGAGTGGCCATGGTGTTATGTAATGGTCTGGGGATCTATCTCTTCATTAGAGGAAACAAATCCCCTTTTCCAGAAGTATTCCGGAAAGAGACCGTGGCCTGTGACGAATCGGGTTACGAATAGTGCTGAAATTAAGCTGTCGTTGGAAACTTTGTTGTAAAAGACATGGGCTTTTCCTCGCTGGGGAATTCCGTTTCATTCATCCTGCCAATGTTGTAGTGTAGTGATCAGGATCCTCACTTGAGATGGGATTTTGGAAACAGAGTGGGCGCGATTTGAGCCTCTCTGTTGCATGCGGCCTCTTTTGCAAGCTAAACTAAGTGAACAGCATTTGCAACAGCACCTTAGTTTCGATAAAGATTACCTAAATTTGAAAATCCCTATATTTCCTGATCAATTATACTTTTGTAACGGCGGCTTTATTAATTTGGAAAATGTCTGTCGTTTTCACGATATGCACTATTGAAGTTTGTAATTTTTGCTTTAATATTCGTTTCCTGTCTAATGCAGTAAATTAAGGTTGCCGGAATAGCTTTCGATAGCGACATCTTTATTATGATTGTCTCAGATAGAAGCAACTATATGATTAGATTAGCTTCCTAAAGCCGGCTTTACAACTGTTATACCTCGAAATTTACTTGCTTTTAAGCCTGGTACAAGTGTCCTACTAACGTTTCTGTCCCCCTTTTAGAGTAATTGCCTATCTTTGGACTCTGGGTGGTCCAGTTTTCGCTCTTCACAGCAGCGCCTGGTTGTGCACTGTTTCCCGTTTCTTATCTGGTTGGCTACGTTTTGACGAAGACCGTAGGTTTCGTATTGCTCCAGTACACTTAAAAATAAACTAGATGCTATCTTTCCTTCAAATATTAAAGCTTATTCTCGTGATTTCAGTGTAACTTTTTTTCTTGGGCTCTTATTCATTTCTTATAATGGCACCTCATTTCAAAGGTCTCAGTCAGGACGAAATTAATAACGTGCTACGAGATTTAGAAGAGGAAACGTTTGCTGACACAGATTCGGACTGTTTAGATACAGAAGAAGTATGTTTTAATCAACCTTTTAATGAAGATAAAGTTGCCGATGACTTCAAAAGCAACACTAATAATTTATTTGAATGGAGACAGTCAAATGAGCATGACAAAGCTAACATATTGACTTTTACGATGTGCGAAAAAAAAGTCACTCAGGAAAAAGGGAAACGGAAAGAAGGGCACCGAAAAATTTAGAAACGGAAGGGAGGGCATCGGAAACTAAGGCACGGAAAAAAGGAACTGTAAAATCTTGCCAAATAATATCGCCAATCAGAGTGGAGAAACCAGCCAAATTCTAATTTAACCAGCAGGATTATATCGGGCTCTGTTGAGGAAGGTGTTAAGGCCATAAAGACTGAATTTTAGGAAACTCATCTTGCTGTTGATTTTTTAAATTATACTTTTCAGATGAATTGTTTAAAATTTTAACCAGAGAAACTAATCGATATGCTACTAAATATTAAAGTTGCGGGCAGATATAAGTGGAAAAAGAAAGCATGAAAGCGACTGGTCTCCAGTGACATCTGATGAGCTTAAAAAAAGTTTTTGGATTAGTCTTACTCATGGGACATATTGAAAAAGAGAGCATTCAGAATTATTAGTCCGCGGATGATTTAATTGATACATCAATGTTTCGTACGGTAATGTCAAGAGATAGATTTTAAATTATTTAAAAATTTTTGCAATGGGAAAACCTGATAAAATTATGAATTATGACAGACTGTGGAAAACTCGAAAAGTTTTTGATCATATAAAAACAGCTTATAAACAAATTTACAGCCCCGCAGAAGAACTCGCGGTAGACGAAATTATTGTCAAATTTAAAGGGCGAGTAATATTTAGACACTATATTTCAAAGAAACGGAAGTAGTGGGGTATAAAATGATACAAGATTGCTGATAAGGAAGGTCACACCTACGATACGGAAGTTTACCTTGGAAAAGATAAATCTAAAGATCCCAACTTCTCAGCTTCTATAATTCTATATACACTCACGTTTGTGAAAATTGCAACACCATGAAGGACTTACGCGAGTGAGCTGAAATTTTCAGGAAATGCAAAGTAGCGCATGATATGCAAATGATTAGAATTGCAAATCCGTAGCGCATGCGTATGCTGAGCAGCGCCCTCTGAACGGCTGATGGATCCGAATAAATAGACGGCTGTAGCGAGGCGTGTATGGTTATCGGTGGTTATCTGCTAGTGGTAAACGTTAACTCAATCTGTACTTATGCCTCGTCGACGAAAGAGAGCGAGATTTGAACAACTTACAGAGTTTGAACGAGGGAGAATCATCGGCCTTCGTGAAGCTGGATTGTCGTATCGTGCAGTAGCCTCTCGTGTGCAGCGTAACAGCAGCACAGTGATGCGCGTTTGGAAGCAGTGGACGGACGAGTGTCGGACAACTCGGAAATCCGGGAGTGGACCCCGAAATGTGACGTCAGCTCGCGATGATAGACACCTGGTCCGCATGGCGCGGACGGACCGTACAGCTTCCTCTAGACAATTGGCAGCACTGTGGTCAATAGCTACAGGTGTTTCATTGTGTGCTTCATCAATTCGTAGACGTCTGCTGCAGTGTGGACTGCGCGCACGGACTCCTTTATACAGGATCCCCCTAACGCACGACCATCGCCGCCTGCGGCTACAATGGGCCAATCAGCATAGAGACTGGCGTGCTGATTGGCAGCATGTCGTGTTTTCTGACGAATCCCGCTTTAATTTGTGGTACCATGATGGCCGCATTCGTGTCAGACGCTATGCCGGTGAACGCCACCTTCCGGAGTGCATTATCGAACGCCACAGTGGACGAACACCCGGAGTTATGGTCTGGGGCGCCATAGCATATCATAGACGATCTCAATTGCTACGAATTGTGGGCAATCTGAACAGCAACCGGTATATCCGTGAAGTTCTACAGCCCGAAGCTGTTCCCTTCCTTCAAAGCTTGCCAGGCGCTGTATTTCAACAGGACAATGCCCGCCCTCATACTGCTCGGATTGTTAAATCCTTCTTTGCAGCGCAGCAGGTACAGCTTCTTCCTTGGCCTGCGTGTTCCCCGGATATGTCGCCAATTGAACATGTGTGGGATGTCATTGGTCGGCGTCTTGCTCGTGATCCTCGTCCTGTTGCGTCTGCAGACGAACTTTGGGTACGCGTACAAACGATATGGAATGCTCTTCCTCAGTCAGACATTCAAACTTTGTTTGACTCCATGCCACGTCGTGTAGCAGCACTTATTGCGGCGCGTGGTGGCCACACAAAATACTGATTCTGATCTCTTGTTCTTGTTTGTTTGCTTTGAACATTTAATCATTTATTTGTACCACTACCACTCAACTGTGTATTAAATTGCATTCAATTATGACGATTCCTTCTTGGTGTTGCAATTTTCACAAACGTGAGTGTACATACAATATGAATACATACAATTTTCTAGATTTTAATAATTTTTATAAATCAAACAACAAAAAGTCTAAAAAATGTTGAAAAGTGCAAAAACGTAAATAAAGGTAGTTTTTTCATATTCGTAAACAAAAACTAAGTACTTAACAACTGAATAAAAGGATGACTGCATAATTTACGTGAAACAATAAAATTGTGCCCCTGGTATAGAATCCCTGGACTAGTATGTATTTAAATAACGGATTTCACAATTCATGATGTCAGAATGCCACGGTATTCGCTAAATCTCCTTTAACGCTGTAAAGACCAACGGCTAAGCCCGCCGGGAACTGAAGAAACTCAATCAATCAGGGTAAGCCATGGCCAGACACTGGTTTTAGCGACCAATTTTTGATGCCAACAATTAAAGGATTTGTTTTTAATTCATTTCCCGATCAAATGCCACTTTTCGTATCTTTGCTGATATTATCTTTTTCATTTAGATTTGAAATAATTTTCTACCTTTAATTTTTATAAAAGGCAACGAAACGAATACGAAAAATTAGGAGAATGTTCATGTGAAATGTGTGATAAAATGTTCTGACAAAAAATAATAAAAGCAAAAGCTATGCTACTTTCACTTTTACACCCACAAGCTTATAGTTTTTCCTAAAGGTTCTTAAATACTAACAAATTAATTTGGTTTTTAGTTTTTTCTGAAATTCATTACATTTTCTTGCCATGTTTGATTTTGAAACATTTTAACACATTGGATAAATTGATAATAAAATCTCAAATATACTGTATTTTTGAAAAGGTTAATATATGACTTTCAAATTTTATTGTTTATCCAATAACATTTGGAATTCTCCTCGGACTTCAACATATGATAATTATGTGAATTATGTTATTCAACATATGGAACCCATATGAATATTATGCATTAGAAAAGCCTTCTAATTTTTATATTTGAATCTTAGTAAAGTATTGGATTTATAGTTGATTCCCACAATATTTTCTCACAGAAGACGACGTGCAGTACTTCCACAAACATAACATATGTGTCAAGGATTAATGCATGTAGCAAACAGTTTTTGAGAAAAAATATTAGTAACATAACCTGAGGAATGCCAAATGTGAAAATCATTTTTATAATATATCGTTCATTATATATATGCAGCTCATAGTGATCTGAAAAAGAAGCCCATGAGTGGTCAGACTACCGAATACTGGCAGTTAAGTTTAAATCCTAGCAAATGTACTCTCTGTACACATTTTTTCTCATCGTATCTGGTTTTATCCCCACAAAATATTTTTGCGTGCGTGCGGGTTCGTAATGGATTGAATGCACAAGTCGATAAAATTTATTCTTTTCACAAGAAATAAAACAAAATACTGAAATATTTCCTCAGATATATTCGTACAGTATTACAATATCTCAAACGTTAAAGAGAATTCAGTTCAAAACAGAGAAAGTTAATCCAATCTCAAAGCGAATTCGCTACAATTAATAACAGCATCAGGTGAAGAACAGTTCCCTTAAAACAGCTACAAATGAGCTGAGGTGTTTTAATTCCGCTTTTATAAGCTTTTTAATTATTCACTAGAATATTCTAGTAAAACCTATTTACTGGATTTTTGTGAATGGCAACAGCAATTACGAAACATTTATTTATTAAATATTAAATGCACGCGCGCTTTTATTTTTACTTTTCCGACGTAGCTTTCTCTTCAAAAATCGTTTGCATTGCACGGGAAAGTAAAACAATTTTAATTACAATTTTAAATAAATATTTAAATAAATACAAAATCCGTAACAATATTAATTGAAGAATAATATTTTTTTGTGTCGAAGCTACCCCAAACCATACCTGATCTGCAAACAAGATTACTGTGGATTTGAAGACCAACATGTCTGTATACTTCGCGGGAAAAAAAAAAAGGACAGTCCTATATATTTCGTTCTATTGGGCCGATCGACAAAATTCAAATTGCTTTCCCCATGTCTCGAAAGCGCGACTTAGGATATGTATTAGATTTCTATATAGCATTGTTCTGTAAGAATCAAGCATTGATCTGTAAGTTTAACTAACGTTTATTTTATTTTAGAACATTACTATCATCTCTTATTTTTCACTTCCGGCCAGAATTAACGCGTGAATATGTTTATGAAAATTGTACTTGCTAACGCTTAAGTTGTGGCTTTTTGCCAAGAGCAGAGTAGAAGGATGGAGAGAGAGCCCTCTTGCTACGCGGCCTCACGCGAGCTTGCCATCAGGTACTGTCCGCCTTTAAGGCCAGGGTTTAAATCCTCTTGAAAGTTAAAGACGTATTGTAATTTTCCGCAGTTTGCGTACTACAGACATAATGATTTAAAAGGCCAGTCTTAGTCATCTGTGTAAAATATTAAAAGTTAGCTCTTACTTAAAATTTTAGTTAGTTAGTAATCTTATATTCTTTTACATTCAGACCACAAGTGGTTGGTCTTTGTATCCCGAAGTGCAGAAATGTCTATAAAATTGATAAGCAAATAAAGGAGAATTTTAACCCTTCTTATCTTTGTTGTATCTTCTACACACACACACGAACATAGCTTTTAGTAAGTCCCTGATCCTACTCAGGACTTCAGTTATGCTTGCAAAATCAACTAGAAGAAACAGTAGTTCTGATAGTGGCCCCCGAAGGAGAAGACCTATGGCCGACCTTCAAGAGGAAGTTGATGAACCCGTGGTATCGGCTCAAAATTCAGAAATGCCAGCTGCCTCTCTAAAAGGATTCGGGTACATCGTCTATACCACGCGAGTATCAATGAAGCCAGTAGCGAGCTTCGATGGGAATTCAGTGGTGAATAACTTTTTGGAAAAATGAGATGACCATTTTATGCTTTATCCAGAGTTCCAAAAAGTCACTTTGCGTGCTAGCGCATTGAGGGGTCAAGCGCTTAGTTGGTTCAAGTACATCGGAAAAAATCTTTTCAGCCAACCGGGAAGTCTAACCTACACTTACGAAAATTTCAAGACCTCCTTAGTAAAGGCCTTCCCGGTAGTAAGAAATCGTGCGAAATTAGAAGCAAAACTCTTCAGCACATAACAACAAACAATTGAGGAGCTCTCAAGCTTCATTTTAAGAAGAATACAATTATTTAAGCTTTTGTATGGAAGCTGGCCGGATCCTGAAGTAATGCAAGTCATTTTGCCTAGGTTACTTCCCCAGGTACAAAATTTTATCCAATTAAGGAATCCGACGACTTTGGAAAAGTCATTTGAGCTCGCAATTCAGTTTGAAAGTAGAAGAACGGTGGACATTGAAAGAAGACGCCAGTACGAGCAACGAAGCCAATTTAGTTCACCAAGGTCACAGCAGAGGCAAGACCGCGGCTAGAGAAGCAAGTCGAATAAGTGGTCAAAGAAACCTGAATGTTCAAAAACAGCCAGCGAACGTCGACAGTTCAAAAATAAGCTAGACAAAATTTTGTAAGCTCGCGGAAAAGAAGAAAGAAGATTTAAACTAAAACGGATTTCTGCTGACGGGAGGGTGCGGAAATCCGAAAACCAAGAAATTCCCTCTATCATCAAGCTCATTACAGTTGTGAAAACTTTAGTTCTTTCGAAGATTGAGGTGTTAGTGAACAATATTCCAGCCACCGCCCTCCTGGATGCAGGAGCTCAGTGTAGTTTAATAGCAGAAGAAGTTTTTAAAAAATATTTTCGTCGGTATAGAATCTAAAGTTCGGATAATACGACGGTTATAGCAGCTCAGGGGGAAAATGCAAATGTATAGGTAAAGTACCACTTTGCATCCGCATTAAGGATGAGCAGGTAAAAATTATGTTCCTTATTGTAAGAAATCTTCAAGCAAATATAATATTAGGAGTAGAACTTCTTTCAGCATCCGAAGCAACACTAGATTTCAGTCAAACATCTCTTAAGCTGACAATGAAACCGGCGCCTGAAGTGAAAGCGGATGCCCCCAGAGTGAACTTCGAACACCTGCCAACTGAAGAGCAAGCAAAACTACGCCAAGTGGTAAGTGAATTTTTTACTTTGTTCAGTGACATTCCCGGATTCACGCAAGATACTAACCATGAAATAAATACGGGAGATTCGCAGCCAGTTCGCCACAATGCTTACGGCTATGACAAGTCTAAAGAAAAAATTATAGAATGGCATATTAACAATATGCTAAGTAAAACGATTATCACACCCATCTCCAGTAGTTATGCGAGCCCGGTTGGCTTATGCAAGAAAAATAATGATTACCCGGTTACACACCCAAAAAGGTGGCGTTTTGCAATTGATTACCGCAAATTAAATAGCGTTACTAAGTACCCGGTTTATCCATTACCTATTATTGAGGAAATCTTGCGAAACATAACTTCCACTAAATATAAAACGACATTAGATTTAACATTTGGGTATTTTCAAATAGACGTAAAGCCTGAAGATGTACCAAAGACCGCTTTCATAGCTAAGTCTGGCACTTATGCATTTTTTGCGTATACCGTTTGGCCTGTTAGGCGCGCCAGCAACATTTCAACGTTGTATGGACATTGTTTTAAGACCCGTCCTTAAGAAAAACACATTTATATATTTGGATGACATTATTGTTACTAGTGATAATTTAGAACAACACATTCAAGACTTAAAAGAAGTGTTTTTATTATTAAATGAGGCCAGTCTAAAAGTTAATGCTGAAAAGTGCAAATTTGCGACAAAGAAATAACGTTATTTTGGGCATAAGATTTCCCAGAAAGGCATCAAAACAGACAAATTAAAAATAATTGCAATTCGGAATTATCCGCCGCGTAATACTGCGAAGAAACTAGCTTCTTTTCTAGGGCTGTGCTCATACTATAGGTCCTTTATAAAGGATTTTGCCACAATTGCCGAACCGCTATTAGAGTTAAAAAGAAAGAAGGCAAGATTTTCGTGGACAGCCGAAGCTAACACTGCTTTTGAAAAATTAAAACAAGCGTTAACACAAGCCCCTGTTTTGAAATTTCCCGAAAATGATAAAAATTTAGAAATCGCGGCCGATGCCTCGGATTATGCCGTAGGGGCAGTTTTCCCAAAATGGGCAGCCGGTGGCATTCCTTAGTCGTACTTTAAATGATACTCAAAGAAATTATTCAGCGACAGAGGGGAAACACTTGCAGTTCTGTTAGCGGCACAAAAGTTCAGAGCTTATTTTGGAAGTTCTCCAATAACGATCAACTCTGATCATGGGACGGTAACTAGATTATATTCAGGAAAGAATCTGTCGGCGAGATTAATACGATGGGCTCTTAAATTACAAGAATGTAATTTCATAATTAAACACACGCCGGAAAGCGAAAATGTCATAGCAGATGCCCTGTCAAGAATCAAGGTAGATGAAGAAGAGAATAGTGTTAAAGTGGCAAAACTCACATTCCCGATGATACATTCCCATGAGACCGAAATAACGGAACTGGGCAAGGATCCTGAATTTCAAAATATATATGATTTTTTAAAAGATGCTGAAAACATTAGCCACCAAGATATTGTGACGATAAGAAATAGGGCAGCCCATTACAAACATGGTGTATTATTGTATAGCAAAATTACGAATAATAACAATGAAATACCACCTATTATCCCAGCTAGTCTTAGATTAAGTATAATACAGGAATTGCATGATTCGCCCCTTGCAGCTCATGGTGGTATTCGGAAAACCATCCAACGCGTACGCGAAGCAGTTTATTTTCCTGAACTGCAAAAGTTAACAAGGGCGTATGTCCAGTCTTGCCCAACATGACAGGTAGTTAATTATGTTAATTTCCGCCCGGCCGGGTTTCAAAAAAGCATTAAATCAGAATTACCAAATGAAATAATTGGCGGCGATTTATTGCGCCCTTTCCCGAAAAGTCAGTTCAGTTTAAGTCCCTACCTCCTTGTTATGGTTGACCATTTTAGTAAATAGACCGAAATTGTTCCCCTAAAACGCGCCTCTGCGAAATTAGTTACTGATTCTATTTTAAATAAATATATTTTAAAATACGGATCGGCCCTAAAATTTATATCGGATAATGGTCCTCAGTTTATAAGCAATATTTTTGAAGACGTGTCAAAAACTGGGCATACATCATTTAAAAATGGTCCCGTATCGGCCGCAATCAAATATAGCGGAACGCGTCAACATGAACGTAGTTAAAACTATTCGGAGTTATGTTAAAAATTTTCATAAAAGCTGGGATAACTATGTCAATGAATTAGCTTTCGCCCTTAGGACCGCCAAACACGGCACGACAGGCAAAACTTCTACTGAGTTATTTTTTGGCAGGTAGATTATAACCCCACTGGACAAATTGTTTTATGTTAAAAAAAGGGCGCCTGAATTCCAAATGACGGATATACAAAAGTTAATTAAGGAGGCAAAGAAAACACGGAAGCATCACAGAGGAAACAGAAAATGTGTTACGACATGAAAAGACGGGAAATAAAGTCTAATGTGGGGGATGAAGTACTTAAGCTGAAGCATTCACTCTCTTCAGCGGTGGAAGACAAAGTGGGAAAATTTTGCCCACGGTTTGAAGAGCCATTTTCTATTGAGAAAATAACCTAGTCAGTGGTAGTTTTAAGAGCCAAGAATGGCGAAAAAATTTACGGGAAATATCTATCACATCAAGCCATATTACGATCGAAATAAAATGAAACTTTTTCAAGATCTTTTGCAGGATCCGACTCAGCAGCCACCATCTCAACATATGGCACTATAATGACGACCACCAGAGTCAGCCACAAGTAAAGATACGAGATACGAACAAGAAAAGAAAAGCCCCTCGATAGAACAACGGAGATAAGAAAAAAAGGAAGATATTCCTTCGATCAGAAAAGAGAGGGCACGACCGGCTCCAACAGGAGGAAGAGGGAAATTCTACCAGTACGAAGAAAGTGAGAAGAAATGGCCGCACTTATGGCATCTGTGAGAAAAGAAATAGTGAACCCTCAGAAAGAATTCTACGCAGGAAATGTCCACGAATTGACCCAGGAAAGCCAGCTGCAAACTCAAGACAAGAAAAGTTCGAACAGCAAACAGCCAAAACTCGGCAACAAGCAACGAGAAATGACCCGACGCCCCCAAGGACAGCACCTATTAAGCGACCCAGAAATCAGCCAACCGAGATTAAGAACGTTTTGAAGAGCCATCAAGCATGCCCAAAAAGAAAACGGACTGAGGACGAGACTGAGAGTCGGACTCGGGCAAGGCGTCGGATCAACCAAACCATGGTCTTTGCTACCTTCCAGAGGTGGGCGGCTAAACCGATGTCTGAATATCAAAAAGATAAGTAGAACTTTACGTTACTTTGAAACTTTAAGTTAATTTTCGTTCTTACTGCCAAGTGGCAGAATTTATGAAGTTTTACCTCATGTGAGGTCTATCTTTATCGCCAAAAAAGCGAGAAATGAGTTTTACCTATTTGTTACTATGTTTTTCAACTACTCGCAAGTAATCTAATATTACTTTATAATAATAAAGTGCAAATACTTCAGTATTGTAAAGGATTTTCTAGCGGTATAAGAAAAGTACCTTAAGAACGTCTTAAAAATATTGTATAAAGCTGCATTTAAAAGATTCTGTTAAGGAAAGAAATTTTAGTCTGAAGACTTGTGAAATGTAGTTGTTAAATGTAAAAGAAACAGCACTTACAGAAGGAAGTACAGAGATGTGTTAAAAATAAAAGCATTATATAAATGTAAAAGTTTAAAACCGTTGAGTTAAAAGAATGTGACTGCATAAATGCAACTTAACGCATGGTGAATATGTGGTAAATTTGGAATGAATGAATGCAGTTAGGCTCTCTGACGCTACACTGCAGAGTTAGTCGCTTATTTTAAAATAGTACCTCAGGGTTCAGAGATGAATCTAAGGTGTGTTCTGAGGTCTTGTTATGTTGAATTTTAGCGAGCTAGTGTTTTGATCGTAGGCGGTAGTGTTGAGCACTTGTACATAGACACGCCCGTGTTTGGGTTTTCTCTCTTTATAACACAGGTCAGAGCATGGGGAGATAATTAAATAATGGCATGAATGAAATAAGAATGGAGTAAAAAAATATACGTGTTCACTTTACTTGCCATTTAAATTACTTGACAAATTGATTAATCTAGTTTTCCTTCCAGATCTCTGGAAGGAACCGATAAGAGACAAGAAATTCCTGTTTTTAGGTAATGTAACAGATGAAGAACAATTGTCCCTGCAGAAAATATTTTAAAACTGCTTTTACATAATTTCTAGGTTAGATGGTTTTAGTGAAGAGCTTTTGTGAATGATTGGCCTCGCGTTAGACTTAGAATTTAGAATTAAAAGTTTTCAACAAGGTCGTTTAGACCTTAGTTTCAAACTTATTAACACTGGCGGGAAGTATGTAAGGATCTTAAGTTTAACTAACGTTTGTTTTATTTTAAAACTTTACTATCATCTCTTATTTTCCAATTCCGGCCACATTTAACGCGTGAATATGTTTATGCAAATTGTACTTGCTAACGCTTAAGTATTTAAGTTGTGGCTTTTTGCCAAGAGCAGAGTAGAAGGAAGGAGAGAGAGCCCTCTTGCTACGCGGCCTCACGCAATCTTGCCATCAGTTACTGTCCGCCTTTAAGGCCAGAGGTTTAAGTCCTCTTGAAAGTTAAAGACGTATTGTAGTTTTCCGCAGTTTGCGTACTACAGACGTAGTAATTTAAAAGGCTAGTCTTAGTGCTAGTCGTCTGTGTAAACTATTAAAAGTTAGCTCTTATTTAAATTTTAGTTAGTTAGTAGTCTTATATTCTTTTACGTTCAGACCACAAGTGGTTGGTTTTTGTATCCCGAAGTGCGGGAACGTCTGTAAAATCGATACGCAAATAAAGGGGAATTTTAACCCTTCTTATCTTTGTTGTATCTTCTACACATGCACGAACATAGGTTTTAGTAAGGTCCCTGTTCGTCCCTGTTCCTACTCAGGACTCCAGGATCCTACTAGGATCCTCCCAGTTCCTACTAGGACGTTGTTTTTATTCATTTAATATTTTATCAGATTATGAAATGATTAAATATTGCATTCGTTTCTAAGAACAAGCCTTAAAGCAAGCAAAATAGACTGTTCGTTTAACATATTAACCCCTTCCGGTATTATGACGAGTTCAGCTCGTCATCGGTGTTTCATGCCATACGAACAATGACGAGCTACACTCGTCATGCGACTAAAGTTACCGTTGAATGTGATAATTAATTTAGTTTAAAATTTCTAGTGTACTGAATTTGCAACACTTTTGTTACTTGTGGAAATATCACATATCACTATCACATATTGTTTACCGTTAGAATTTCTTGGTACAAGACGCGGCGAAATTGTTGTTAGTCTGTAAGATTTCATTCTTGTAAACAGTTGGTGTGAACATCGGTCGATATATATATTTTTGCTAAAAGAAAAAACGTGTTGTATAATAAATACCATAATGGATAAGGGTAGTACAGAGTACGAAGGTCAAGGTCATTGGAGCGATTATGAAGAATCAGAAGAAATAAGTGTACATTTACCTGATACTGAAAATGAAAGTAATGATAGTGAAATATTACCAAGGAAGCGAAAACGTGCTAGGCGACTAATAAGTAATGATAGTGAACCTTCTGGAATTGCAGACACATCATCGGAAGAATGGATTTGGAAGGAAATAGATAATGTGCCTAAAATAAAAAAATTTACAGGAACGCCTGGTGTAAACCCTCTGATTATGCAAAAACTAGGTGCTAATCCGAAATCATTAGAGGTTTTTGAAGAAGTATTGAATATGAACTTTTCTGAAATATTATCAACAGAAACTAACAGGTATGCGGAACAAGAAATAAAGAAAGAACAGTGTCCAAGCAAGAAAAGAGATGTAGAACGGTTTCCTGTAACGGTCGAAGAAATGAAAGCATATTTCGCGCTATGCATTATTATGTCGCAAATAAAAAAATCAGATATAAAAATGTACTGGTCGAAAAGGCCAATAGTACTTACGCCAATATTTGCACAGACTATGTCTCTCAGAAGGTTCTTAGCTATATCACACTTCCTACATTTTGCAGATAACGAAAAAGCGGACGATAATGATAAATTGAAAAAAATTCGAAATATAGTAAATTATTTAAATGATAAATTTACTAATCTTTACACTTCCAAAAGTAGTATATGTATTGATGAGTCTTTAATGAAATATAAAGGTCGATTGAGTTTTGTTCAGTTTATTGCATCCAAGCGAGCAAGATTTGGAATAAAATATTATAAATTGTGTGAGTCGTAGTCAGGATATTGTAGCCAGTTCAAAATATACATCGGTAAAGACAAGATTGATGATATGCCCGCATCAGAAAGTGTGGTGATGGAACTATCAAAGCATGTATTAGGAAAAGGATACACTATATATTTGGATAATTGGTATTCTTCTCCAAATTTGTTCCTAAACTTGTTGAAAAACGATACGAACGCCGTCGGAACCGTACGAAAAAACAGGAAAAACTTGCCAAAGGAACTTTCGAAATCAAAACTGAGAAAAGGAGAAGTTCGAAGTCTCTCCAGTCGAGGTTTACTAGCTTTGAGGTGGTCTGACAAAAGGGATGTATTTATACTCAGCAGCAAACATTGTAATGCAGACATCGTGGATACAGGAAAAAAGAGAAAAAGGAAAGATGGAGAAGAGGAGAATGTTATAAAACCAAGTTGTGTCATTGAGTACAATAATGGAATGGGAGGCGTTGATAAAAATGATCAACAGTTGGCGTGTTTTACGGTTATGCGGAAATATATGAAAGGATATAAAAAATTAATTTTTTACATGTTTGACATTGCACTCTACAATTCATATGTTTTATATAAAAAAATCAATAATACCAACAAAATCGGAATTGGGAGTTTTCGATTGGACATAGTAGAGCAAATCCTTCAAAAAGTTACACTACCGGATTACAAAACTCGTGGGCGTCCTTCATATAGTGACACCCCGGCTAGGTTGCAGGCTAAAAAATGGGGACATTTTCCAGAATACATTCCTTCAACTCAGAATAAAAGAAAACCTACTAAGAGGTGCCGTGTGTGTTACAAAAATAAAATTAGAAGTGAGACTCCCTGGCAGTGTAAACAATGCAGGATTCCTTTGCACTTACCAGTGTGTTTTGAAAAGTACCACACGCTTGAAGACTATTGACTACATACCTTGTTGAAGTTTTGCTTTGATTTTTTCTTAATTTTACCGTTTTTGATATTAACAATGTGTAAAAATGGATATTAATTAAGAATATGTAAGAATTATAAAATGAAACAAGTTTTTTTTAATAAAAATTAAATGGTTATTTCATGCACAGTTTTTCATTATTAAATCGTACCGGAAGGGGTTAAGGTATTGTGAAAACATAACGTTAGTATAAACTATATAAAACAATAAATGATAAATGTAATCAAATGCGCACTAATAATGTAACTAAATGCACAATTATCCTCAGATGCCCAGCCATTTGCTATAAAGCGATTTTTGATATTTATATAGCAATAGTTTAATGAAATGGGTGATGTTAATTTATTATGCTTGGAGAATAACAATTACACACAGAATTATATTTATGCAATTATTCTGCCACTAAGAATAATTATACCAAATGGAATAAAAGGCAGTGGCCATATAAGTCTTGAAATGAAGAAATATCAGTGATGATATATCATGTAATGGTAACTTCATCCAAAGGTTCTGCTGCAGAATAAAGTGAGAAACCTTCTATAAAATAGACAAAGAACTTTCAGACTGAGAATTATTGTTACCATCTTTCATAGTTAGTGGTCCACTAGCAAACGAGTTGATAAGACTGCGAAGCACTGGTAATTTGAATCCTGTCGCACAGACCAGCTGCAGGGATTTTTTCCCTATGTCATGTGAATAGGAGCCATTTTCTCTTAGAACATACTTCGTGAAAATCTCCTTTCCCTCAAGAAGATACTATTTCCATGCTTCACCATAATCAGTTATGGAAATAAGAAGGCATTCTCATTTACTACCATCGGTATCGACGCAAGTTCAAGAATTCGTACAATCTTTTATGAAATGAAACATTGCCATAAATGTTCTGTTTTAAGAGGGGAAAAAAATTACCAAAAACAACAATTTTAACTTTTCATTTTTACATCTCTACTAAAAAAAATCAGAATTTTAGAAACTCACTGCAATTCCTCAATCACAAATGACAGTAAATTATAAGAACATGGGAAGTAAAGCCATAAATTACAGAACAGAATTTGTTGCTGCTTACAAAATAAAAATTAGGGGAATAAAATGGTGATAGCTGTAATTTGAATATTGTATGATACACACGATCTCGAGGAAGCGTATAGAATTTTTTCTAGAGATTACTGCATGACATCTGAATTCATAAACATTTAGAACAATCATAAAGAAACAAAAATTAAAATCGCAGACTAAAGACTGCATATGTAATAGTTCTCCCATATGTAATTATAAACATCAAGACTAACAAAGCCGATAAATTAGGCCATATTACTCAGGAAAGTTTTGATAATGAAAAAAAAATTATGTATATTGCAACACTTGCAGTGAAATATAGCATGTAAAAGCTCCAAACATCTGTGAGGAATAAAAATTACTTGATTGTACTAATGCTGCAGTTTTTTGTTAGCATAGTTTTGCCTTGGAAAAAAATACACACGCACAAAGGAAAAAGAAAAAAAACAAGAGAGGGAGAGAGATTTCTAAGAGCTCATAGTTTTTTTTTCCAGTCCAAAGGAGCTTTGTCCCTGAAGGACTATTGTTTTTGTTTTGCGATTTTGCGTTGAATCGCTATAAACGGCTGTAACACTTTTCAAATTGTTGCCACCGAAAGTTATCGCCTTCTATTATATTTAAAGAAATTAAATAATGAAGAATCAGCATAAATGTATATACTATATTTCTCCAAATGTGATAAAACCACGGTACCTAGAACCATCAAATTTTGAATAACGTACGTTTCCACCCGAATATGCGCATCTGGAAGCACAAATTTGGAATTTGTTTTATTATCTATTTCATATTTAATAAAACTTAAACGAATTTTTGATGAACAAACTAAACGATTTAAAAGCGAGGAATGGCAATACTCTGCGGGGAAAAAAACCTTTTTATCTCCAGCGCGTGGAACTGTGTATCGGAAATTCCAAAGATATGCTCATTTATTGCTATTGAACTGAATTTTATGGTTTAAGTGTGAAAAACATGATATTTAATAAAGAAAGGTAACACAAAAAACGTTAAAAAAACGCTCCTTTGGACGTAATTTAAAATCTGAAACCTTTCAGATTTTTTTAATATTTTTATTTTTATTTTTAAAGTAAAAAATGCATTAGAATTTATATCAAATAAAATGGAAAAAATACTAAAAAATCTAAAATAAGTTTTTATTCCAATTTTTGGAAAAATATAGTTAACTTTTACAAAACAAATATGATAGGCAAATGTGTAATAACAATTTTATGTAATAATACATACCTCATAAACTTGTCTTTTTACTTTTTTAAAAGGGACATTCTACAAATATTTTTGTTGATTGAATTCTACAATATTTATTATTAAATGAAATAATGAAGACCTAGATGTCACCAAGCATTTTCAAATATAAAAGCGTGAAGAAATTTCACAATACAGTAAATTTTATCAATAGTAAATAAAGGATATGAGAAAATTAAAAGGTAATTCAGTATCGAGAGAGCAAAGTCAATGAGATATAAAGCTGCTCTATTTGTTTTAAAAATTCAGATTTAAATTATTCACCATAAATATTGTTTATTCTTGACTTATCGCTCCTATAGGAAATAACAAATTAAATATTAAATCCTATCAGACTACCACAAAATAATAACTGAAACAAACTGAACCTCTTCTATCTAAGAAGTGCGACGAAAGTTACTGTAACGTAAA
>KK122584.1:66525-88446 GCA_000611955.2 Stegodyphus mimosarum | reverse complement strand
TTCATACAAAGAGTTTAGAATAAGTGGAGTAAGCTTCCCCCAGTTATCAAATGCAATGAAGTCATTAAACGTCACTATATGACGTCAAGACTTCTCATACATGGATCTTATAAGAAATAGTTTCACTTTGAAAATTGTTTCCACCAAACATTAGCGCCCTGTATTATATTTAAAGAAATTAAGAAATGAAGAATATGCACAAATGCATGTATGTTTCTCGCAGTGTAAAAAACGACGGTATCTAGAGCCATCATATTTTGAATACGTTAACTTCCACCCGAATATGGGCACCTAGACGGCCAAATTTCGAGTTTGTTTTAATCCATTTCATATTTTGTATAACTTTAACGAATTTTTGATTAACAAACTCAACGAGTTCAAAGCGAGCAGTAGCAACACTTTACGGAAAATATTTTTATCTCCAGGACGGAAATTCTAAAGATATGCTGTTTTCAAATATTTTGTGATATTGCTGTTGAACTAAATTTTATGTGGTTTACGTGCGAAGAACACGATATTTAATAAAGGTACCACACAAAATGTTAAAAAAAATCCCTTAGGGTGTAATATAAAATCTAAGTGCTTCCAGATTTTATTTTATTTTATCTTCTTTTTTAATTACACTCAGAAAAGTTTATGCTCCGACTTTTATGAATTATTAAAATGAATAATCCTCTTATAATCATCTTCTAATGTTTATAATTAATTATCATATAATCAAATAAATGCTCGTCTTGTAATGTTATAATAATTTTTAAAACCATAAATAAAATATATATATATATATATATATATATATATATATATATATATCAGATCTTGTTTAATTTTACATTATTTGCTTCAAAGCATCATGTACTATCAATATTATTTAATTTTATTTTATTTTACTTTATTTGTACCCAAAAGTAAGCTCATAAACTTTGAGTTTAGAGTTTTACCGTTTTACCAAAGTAAAGATGTTTATACAAGAATTACGCTTGAAAGAAATGCGCAAAATGCAGTAAAAAGTGGTTTAAAGAGATACCTTAAATTTTATTTGATAAAAGCTGTGGCTTTCATAATCTTATCACTTATACAAGTATCACATTTAATAATTAAAAACGCTTATGTGATTACAAACGCCATAGGTTTCAGTGTTACAGTAAACCAGATTATCCCTGCTGCTTCTTGCGTACTTGCAGATGACGCGCGCTCCGCTCACTGGGTTAGTCTATCTCTTATAAGATCCATGCATGTTCTGGAATAATTTCATAGTTTAATATTTCAGCATAACTCACCATGATTTGTTTTTGTATTGGGGTAAAACTTTCCGTTTAACTTACTGAGGCAGTAATCAGTCTTTGAGTCACTATTCAGACATACCTTAACGTAATCAATCTTTGAGTCACTATTCAGACATACCTTAACGTAATCAATCTTTGAGTCACTATTCAGACATACCTTAACGTAATCAATCTTTGAGTCACTATTCAGACATACCTTAACGTAATCAATCTTTGAATCACTATTAAGACATACCTTAACGTAATATATCTTTGAGTCACTATCCAGACAAACCTTAACGAAATCAATCTTTGAGTCACTACTCAGACATACCTTAACGTAATCAATCTTTGAGTCACTACTCAGACATACCTTAACGAAATCAATCTTTGAGTCACTACTCAGACATACCTTAACGTAATCAATCTTTGAGTCACTACTCAGACATACCTTAACGAAATCAATCTTTGAGTCACTACTCAGACATACCTTAACGTAATCAATCTTTGAGTCACTATTCAGACATACCTTAACGTAATCAATCTTTGAGTCACTATTCAGACATACTTTAACGTAATCAATCTTTGAGTCACTATTCAGACATACCTTAACGTAATCAATCTTTGAGTCACTATTCAGACATACTTTAACGTAATCAATCTTTGAGTCACTATTCAGACATACCTTAACGTAATCAATCTTTGAGTCACTATTCAGATTCTTCTGTCTGAAAAACTAAAGAGCTCCTAAAATAAGATGAAGAAATTTATTTTCTAATATTTGTGGCCTGTTAATTCACTTCTTCTCTCTCTTAGTTTCTTTAGTCGCCAGTCTCACGTATATAGCAGATGCCAGGCAATCATGACAACGAACCATAATGCATACTAAGACGAGATGATACTACGTGAAGAGAATGGATAATCGAGCTGGTTCCATTTTTATCCTCTAAAGCTAAGTCTCTAGAACCTCGTAAAACATTTAGTTACTTTTAACAAAATATCTTCCAAACTTCGTTATAAAATTTCCCATTCAAGATTCAGCTATTTATAAAGATACTCATTTTAGCATGATCTCACTGAATATCCACATTTTACAAAAATTAGAAAATATGTAGCCTAGTAACATTTAAATGTTGAAATAAAAGAAATTCAAATTAAGATAATTTATTCTGTATCTAACTCTGTGGCAGATATTTAAAGCTGTACCAGCTTGTCTTAATGTTTGGAATCTAATTTAGCTCAGATTTAAATTTATTTACGTTCCTACATTCTTATTTTGGTCCGATCGCTTCTGCAAATTTCTTCAAACTTTCCTTCAAAGGTATGTTTTATAATTATACATTCAAAGCTAAAGTTATAAAATAAAATGCTCACCTGTAATCCTGGTTGAATATTGTTAATCCAAATACTATGACAATATCCCATCCAGATCCGTTAAATCCTTTTACATTAACAAACAGTATTATACAATAACTTAAATAGTAGAGTAACTTGAACAGTAACTTAAACACTACAATACCCTGAACAGTTCTGCCTTTTTAAAAGTAGTTAAAATATTCAAATAAAGTTTCCCTAAATTTAAATGTAGCAGACATTTGTATATGACATATGATAATTCAAATATCATTGCTCAGAAGAAGCACAAATTCATTCACCGAAAATACGAATGTAATTTGACTTTATTCCTTTCTCTTCACCGTTCGTATTTAAATGTTGATAGATACTCAACATTTAAATACGAACATTTAAATACGAATTTAAATACGACTCCTAATAGATTCCATAGACGTTTTTATGTATATTAAAGAATCAATTCACTTCAGTAGTATGAAAATTCAAAGTAACTCGTAGAGCAGCTACTGAAACATTAAGAGTAAGTTTAGAGAAACATGAATGTAGCCTTTTGGCAACAGATGGTGCTGACCGTTGTACTGGATTTCTGACGTCAGAATTACGGGTTGCTAAATTTGACAGGATTCTCACGGAGGTGAAAGAAGAGGAATTTTTTGTCAAAGAGTTAGAGTTTTTGTCAAAGAGAAGCTAATTACCCGGGTAACCACAGCAACACCGCATTAGGATTTACATAGAACAACCCCTTCAGCTATAAACACCATCTGGAATACTGGAGAATGAAGAAAGACTTTGTAGAGGGTCTATGGACTTTTTTCAAAGCAGAAAGGATATACATTCAGTGATCGTCTTAGAAATAGTACCATTCACTTGTGCATTGTTAAGCGTTGTAATGAATTAATACTTTCTGTTCGTTCATTACCTTCTGTAGATTTAGTAAATTTCATTTGCAATATTTAAAAACGCTGATTCGCTTTTCGATAAGATTATAAACTCTAGGATAACAATTATTAATAATCAAAGCTACCTTTTTTGGGGGGGTCCCTGTGTTACATTGGTATTATTTTTTTCTTGTCTTATTTAAGAATTTTGATTTGCCTATTCAGCACCGGACATTACAAAATTTTTACCACATTAAAAGTAGCAGGAGCTGTAAACTAAAAATATAGCTCAATCGTTTTATAGTCAAATTTTTTTGTGTGGTGACTTAAGACGACCACCTCTTAAAATGACCAGTCTTTCTGAAAATATACAGAAATAACTGCTCTAACTGCTATTTAAAACATTACTTTACATATCATTGCTTTCAAACAATCGTCTTTATAGAAAACCAAATCTTTTGCACATGGTGAAGATTGTCTTAGAAAGGCTATATTCTGTTCTTCAAATTCCTTCAATTTAAATGATAAATCCGAGACTGAAGGTGTTGTTGTGCCGCCTGAGGCGGACCCTGAGTGTGTCCGCTTAGGCAGTCTGTGAATTTTTCTCTTCTCTTGATATAAGCAAATGACTGAATCTAAAAATGACATAGAGGAAAATAAATAAAAAATCTACCTTTACTTCTAAAGAAAAAAACTAATTCCCTCATTTTAAAATTATATTATTATTATTATATTTGTTTACAAAACCATCTATTACACAGTACTATGCTGACAGTACAAAACTATTTCTTAAATGCAAAATTAATCATTTATAGTTTTAAAATGATTTTTATTTAAAAAACTCTTATCACAACTACAAACACAGCAAACTGGGAGTTCGCTCCCAGACGGATGGGTTAGCTGCATGGATGTTTTTCAGGGTTTTCCCCTTATGTTAGGTGAATACGTACCACTTTCCCTCAGAAAGTCCTCCACAAAGGCATCTCTCGTACTAGACAGATAGCCCTTGCGTGCTTTTCTGTATCTGTATAACCTAATCTGAAAACTAGCAACAAAATAGAATAAAGTATGATATCGCCTGGTACAAATATCTTATTCTTTTATAATCTTTCGGAAGTGCCATACAAAATATTCTGCGCCAATGAAATTATTAGAATACATTCTTTTCTTTTTTAATACTAACCAAAGCGATGCTTGAAAATGATACGGCATTTCAAAAGGGAGCACTTTCGAAAGTAACTCAGGAAAAGACTTACTTTGGGAAAAAAAAAAACAAGCAGATGATTTTTAATCCTGTGTTCAATCGAAAACTTGTTTCAAATGCATTGTGCAAGGACCCTCACAAAAGTCAGTAAACGTATGCAGCCACTTTCGGCCCCAACAAAATTTCCTTCACTCATTCATTTCCCTTTTTTCCAAATTTGTCCCCATATGACTAATTTCTCTTTCAAAATTAAAACTATCTGCTGAAGGAGTTTTTATTTTGATAGTGAAGAGATTCAAAGAACAGAAACGTGTGTTTATTAAAACACGTATTTGTGAGAATCTTTCTGTTCGTTATCTAATCACAAACTTCCACGTAAGAGGTTTTCACTTCGAATAATATTCATCAATGTAAGCTCCCAATATTGATGCTTTACTTGTTAATTGCTCCGGGTTAATTTCTATGTTATGTGCTTTTCCATGTTAATTGCCCAACTTTTGCTCAAAGTGAAAACAGAATCGAGCATTTCCCTACAAGTTCTAATTTTTCCTGAACTGCCCTTTCACTCCCTTAGGTTACCTACTTGGCATTTAGAGATAAGCAAAAACGCTTTTACCGAAAAAGTTGCTTTGTTTGCCCTTTCCTCCTCTTCCAAAAGGAGTAATAGATTGACAACTAATATGCTTTTTATAGCTGTGTAAAGCATGGAGGTAGTAAGAGCAGAGGCTCTAACTACTTTTCCCCGTTCACTGTTTTGAAGCAATGGCTATCCTTCCTGAAGACCAAAACGTTCAGTGACAATCAATGTGCTTGGATATGATCGGATGTAAACATTTTGTAATTACGTCGTAAATATATGCATAAATGTACCTATTTTCTTTTTCTACAATATTTCAAAGTCCTAAGTATGTGAAAAGAATGCATTTTTAAATAACATTTCATTCTGAAAGGAATTAAATGCTATACTTTCTCCAAAACAGTTTAATTTGAATGAAATATTTTCAAAAGTTTTCGTTAATTACATTAAAAACTAAGGCGATTCGATTTTATTCGGCTAAGGATTACAAAACCTAAGATCAAAGTTTATTGTATTACTAATATTCAATTACTTGTTATTGCTTTTCTATTCACAGAGCTTCTTCCTAAAATACTTTCTCAAATATGAGAGGATTTTTTAGCTGCTGAGGCATCGTTTAATTCGAAAACCTGAGTCAATTTATAATTAATGCTCTGTTCGGTTCATTTCAAATTAGAGCGCCTTTTATTTTAATAGTGAAATGAACATTGGTACTGATTTCCATGTACTTAACTTTTTATGAATACTTCTGAAAGGTAATGGAAAAAGGATTTATTTTTTTAATATTATTTGAAGCTTGTAACAGAGTTATTATAAAATGCAAGGAAATAATTCTTTTAATACTTATCAGTTTTTTTTATTCTAATTTCAATAATTACATATTCTAAAAACTCTTCTTTGCTACTCCCTTAAGTACGCATCTCATAGAATTTGCTTTACAATACCTTTTAACAGATTGCTTTCCAGTACGAACAATTCTTGTTTAAATAGTTTTATAAACGTATTTGTCAACAGAATTTAGATTTATGTTTACAATTATTAAATGTTAAGCTTATTATGTATTTAGATAATATTTATAAACATTACAAATTTAGATGTTTTAAATAACTGAATTTCTTCACAGTAATTTTCACAGGAGTTTATAAATGAATAAATCCTTTACTTCCAAGTGCATTTATAAGTAATTTAATAAACATTTATATATTTTGTTAAAGGCAGATAAATGCGTTTTGCAATTATATGCATAAATACCCATTTATATATTTAATATTTTTCATTTTTGGCATCTGCAAATCTTTCATTTTCTGTGCATTCACTAACTTTTTCGAGTAAAGTAATTTACAATAATTTAACATACATCTGAATTTTTTACATAAGAAATATGTATAAATATAATTTGAATGAAAATCACATGCATTATTTTTAATACCCACTCAGTTTTCTTTCGAAATTCCTCCAAGATGGCATCTCTCCCTTTAGAGAGACAGCCCTTGTATGCCTTACCCAATTTAATAAAAACGTAACCTGACCTATGTGCTCAGTTACAAATAGATTTTGTATTTACATCTAGCCATCAAGCTTCAAACTTTTGACTTAAAACACGTTTTAGGACACATTCATTATCAAATTCAAATTTTCTAGTAAATATAGTTTGGCAGAGCATTCAATACTTCTTCTAGCGATTTCACCCAGTTTAATAGTTCTCTGATAATGTAATAAATAATAACTACCCATTTCACATTTAAGTATTAACCTGACTGTCATCAGATCGCAATCTTGATTGCCTTACTCTGCATAACATTGCTTCATTTTTTTGGAACAGTTAAAACAACTAATTGATCTAAATTCACAAATACCTGAAATTTTCATATTGCAAGGTAATCCAGAAGATAACACTATGCAAAATATATCTATATACCAATTAATAACACTGATGATGCTTATTTCATGTCCTAAAAGTATTTCAAAAATAGCAGACTACTACTAAAGTATACGTAGTGAATAACAAAGATTTTTCATTCATAATTTTATATTACATTTAGTTATCTATTAAACATGCTGCTAAATAAAATTTAAAAAAGAAAAATAGAACGCAATTTTTTTCATTTTTTAGTCAACCAAAGTATAAACACAAAGTGCTTATTTTTCAGTTTTATAAAAATAAAATGATATTATGTAGATTACAAAGCATGTGTTTTATTTAAAACATTTTGGTTCTTGGAACATAAAATAAAAGTAGCGAATACTGAAGGGTATCCGTGAACACTGGTTATTCGACCGGGGTTTGAATAGCAGCGAATGGCCTGGCTGCATGGGTGATTTCGTGATTTTCCCCATGTATACAATGGTAGAAGCCAGTTTCACTTAGAAAGTCCTCTACGAAGGCCTCCCTCCATTTACGCAGATAGCCCTTGTGTTCTTTGCCATAATTAAATAAATAACCAAACCAATGATGATAACAGATACCAGATAAAAAAGTCTGTGCGGCGTATAACTTATTAAATTATACTATCAGCTTAAATCAAGATCTTGAGCTTTTGTAAAGTTTCTGTTAACAGCCATCCTTCCCGCGATAAAATAACTTATACTATGTGATGCACGAAATAATATTGAAATATTCGACAAGAAGTGTCATATTGTAAGAATAACTGAAGAGGCAAAATTAACTTTAACGAATCGTTACATAAAATAACATATTATCCCTAATATTTGAAGACTATTTTAAATCCGTTTCAGTTATGCTTAATTTCAACGCATTCAATGAAGTGCTAACCTAATATATAATGATATTATTCATAAAATATAAGTATAATTTGAAAGGATTCTTTTCCTATGATTAAGTTCCCTAAATTACCCCAAAGTAAATATCAGTTCATCATTCAAGATTGTGCGAAGAATGGTTCAAAATTGGTAACTGAGGCAGTTTTAAAGATATCCCTAATGCTCTCTGAAAAAATATCCAGTGATCTTTCCAAGTTCTCGCATAACCCTTAGCTGAGTATAAATTAATAGTATTAGTCAAATAATTTATCATTTGAAGTATATTTAGCGGAGAGCCAAACATTGCATTTGAGAAATTTTTCCTTGAATTAACTAGTTAAGGTTTCCAGAGTTTATAGATGGCTATTGAAAGCATTCAACGTTTTGTTGGCTTGATTGGCTATTGAAAGCATTCAATATTTTATCCTAAATTGCTTGAGGCAGGGGGTATCTACATGCAAAACCTGTTCATCTCTGCAGTCGACACACAGGCGTAAAAAATCCGCCAAGTTTCCTACTTTTCGAAAGATGTAATGACGTTAAACATTTAGGTTTTCAAAGTATTTGAATACAATCGATGTACACTCTTAGACAAAAAAAGCGACGCACCACTACGCACCGAGAAGACATAAAGCAAATTGGACACAAATTAATATGCATACAGGTTTCGACGGAAAACGCAAATTACAAAAATTACATTTTGGCTGCCAATGAATAAACGGCTGTCGCTACAGAGCATCTAATCTGCGCAACTGGCAGGATATTTAAGAGGAGAAATTACGATTCCAGGTCATAAATTCTTCACGAATTTCATTCCGTGTACTCTGGTAGACACTAACTATGCCTCGCATACAGGTGCGCGAACGATATGCGCAGATGTCAGAATTTGAGAGAGGTCGTGTAGTTGGGTTCAGAAGCCGGTTGGTCTTATCGGGGAATATAGAAGCCGGTTGGCCTTATTGGCGAATAGCTCGACATTTGAGCGGGAGCGATGCCATTATTAGACGATGTTGGCAGGAATGGGTGAACCATGGCCGCACACAGCGTCAAGAAGGAAGCGGTAGGCCCAGAGAAACGACAGGACGTGAAGACCGGGCAATCGTCAGAGAGGCACTCACAGCCCCAGATGCACCATTATCATAGATTGTACGTGAAACTAGTGCTTCAGTGACCGCAAGGACCATTCATAAACGGCTCACAGAAAGGGGCTGAGGTCACGGCGCCCCTTGCGCCGACTACCATTGACCTCTGTACAACGTCAAGCTCGTTTGCAGTGGTGTCGGGCTCATTCGCACTGGAATCCCACTGACTGGAGTAGAAAAGTCTTCAGTGATGAGTCCCGCTTTGAAAACTGAGCCCCGATGACCAGCGAAGGCGAGTCTGGAGACGCCCAGGACAGCGGTGTGATACCAACCTGTCTTCCGATAGACAGGCCGACAACCAGGAGTGATGGCCTGGGGTGCCATTTAATTTCATAGTAGGACCCCTTTGGTTGTCATCCGTCGCAACCTTACAACACAGCGGTACGTCGACGAAGTTCTAAGGCCCGTTGTGTTGCCCTTCATGTCACGCCACCCTGGGCTTACATTTCAGCTAGATAATGCCCGCCCCCACACTGTACATGTTCTACTGCTTGCCTTAGTGCTTGCCGAACGTCAAGGAAACTTGACCAACAAGGTCGCCGGATCTCTTTCCTATTGAGCACGTTTGTAGTATTATGGGCAGGGTCCTCCAACCATCTCATTGAGCACGTTTGGAGTATTATGGGCAGAACGCAAGAGATGGATCCTCGTCCTGGGGCTGCCTTTCGAGGTGGACTATCCAAGCTCCTGAGACCTCCTCGCCGACGAGGCAGACCCCACAGTCCCGGCCCGGCCCTATGAAAGGCAATGGGACACGTGGTCCCCGTATCGAAACTATGAGGGCCAAATCCCCAACGACTTGGTCGGTGATCTCCGATCTAGCCCCACACGCAGCCAAAGGAACCGACAAGACAGTACCAGTTACGGTCCCTGCCGAGCCTGAACCAACCTGAGAAAAAACTCGGGCTCTAGTCCTGTGAAGCCAACTTATATGCCCCCGTGTTTGAGACTGCCTAAGTACAGATCCTAGCCAGTACTTCCCAGGAATTCTCCTGAGTCAACCCCCGGGGGAAGTATTATGGGCAGGGCCCTCCAACCAGCTGGGAATGTTGACGATCTAACGCGCCAGTTGAACAAAATTTGGCACGATATCCCTCAGGAGGACATTCGCAACCTTCACCAATCGTTGGCAAGTCGAATAACTTCTTGCATAATGGCCAGAGGTGGACAAACGCGTTACTGACTTTTTCACTCTGTGAAGCTCTGTCACTTCAATAGATCATCCAATTTTTGTCAAACTGTAATAATTTTTTTTTCTGTACATGTACATCACTTCTACTGATTTTCGTCCCATTCGGATAACTCCTTGGTGCGTCTTTTTTTTTTTTTTTTGTCTAAGAGTGTATATGCATATTTTGTGCGTAGAAATAACGTTTTGATGAATGAATTGTGTTATAGTGAATCTGTAAATGTTACTTCGTTTCCTGAGGTAAAAAAGTAACTATTTTAATGCAGAAGAATTAAATGTTCCCCCCCAAAATGAAAACTGACTATCTGCCTGAACGGAGTTGTGGCGCCCTGTATTGTTCAATATTGATACTAATCGAAAAACACTAAAAAAAAAGTCATATTCGTCAAATATTTATTAATATTATTATAAAGTATGGCCTTTTTTTAATTCAGCAGAAGTTCGAGGATATATTCTATGTAGCAGCAGACTTGTGCAGTACTTCACTTTTGTATGCGATAATATGACACTAAATGTGCTTTTGTTAAAAGAATAGGCAGACATTTGTCAACAAACCGCCTTAAATCACTTAAAACATGAATTTAATATAATGAACTTAATTTTACATAACATTTTATTAATTAAAACATTAAATCAATACACACTATAAATTTCCATAGCTATGAATTGATATGCTTTGTAGATTATTTTTTATTTTACCTACCTTATTGGAGCATAATGTAATCGAGCACTACGTGCCAGCGGTTATGCTACATAAATTTAATAATACGTGTGGTAGAGGGAAAAAACAAATTAATTTTCACAGTCGCGTACAAATTTACACTCAGTTTAAATTAATGCAAAAGTCTATATTCATTTGAGGAGGGAGAACTTCAGTGACGTCAGGACCAATAGAAAGTGAAAACGCTTTTCCATTTGTTTGCCCAAGTGAGCGAACTGTTTCTTCTGAGATTCTTTTTTCTTGAAATCTTGTTGGCAACACTTCCACGAATGTTCGCTGTTTTTTAAGTTTGAAGTTTTGGCGGTTAAATTCTGTTACGTTTATCGTAAAATGTGTGGCCTATTGTACTAAAATAATTTGCCAGGAATAGTGCACCTGTGATTAGAAATCTCTTCTATATCAGCTTAATGTTTGTGTCTAACATTAGAACTGACTTTTATGATGTTATTGCTGGAAATCGAGTTCTGCTTTTGGTGGGGTGCGACGTAGACGCTATATGTGCGTGCAAAATATTGCAATATTTATTCCATTGTGATAATGTATTGTACACGCTGATCCCCGTTTATGGTAAAACATCCTTGAGAGAATCTTTTGCACGCCATAAAGATCAAGCAAAGTATGTGATTTTAATAAACTGTGGTTCGACAATTGATATTGTTGATGTTCTAGAGCCTAACGAAGAAGTCGTTTTTTTTATCTGTGATAGTCACAGACCTGTTAACATTTATAACATATATAGTGAATCACAAATTCGCTTGCTTATGAAATCCAGTGATTGTGAAGGTGTTCCACAATATGATGATGTGTTTAAGGATTCTGATTCAGAAGATGAGGATGATGATGATAGTGGAAGACCAAGTGAAGCTTCTGTTTTAAAGCGTCGCGAGAGAAGGTTGTGGGAAGAAAACAGAGATAAAGTTATGTTTGATTACAATCAAATAAGTTATTTTGGAGAACCATCCTCCCAAATTATGTTCGATCTTGCATGGAAAATGTCAAGAGACAACAATGATCTGTTGTGGTGGGCACTTGTTGGTCTAGCTGAACAATTTGTCATGAATAAAAGAGAGCAAGAAAAGTATATTTTAGCTGCTGCTTCAATGCAGAGTCATGTTTCTCGTCATAACCGAATTGAGAATGGTTCTGTAAATGCTATTTGTAACATGAAAATTTCTTTTGATAAAGATTTGAATCTTGCACTTTATAGACACTGGACATTATATGAAAGCATGCTGTATTCAAAATATACTGCCTGCAAATTTAAACTATGGAGCTTCAAAGGTACCAAAAAAATGTATGAATTCCTTGTCGAGATTGGCCTGCCATTATCACAATGTAAGCAGAAGTTTACTGCAATGGACATGGAATGCCGGAACAATGTTGGTGCTTGGATGGAAGATATGGCAGAGAAGTACAAACTTGATCAAATTGTGTATGGTTCTTTTGTATCACAATTTGGTTTCAAGGGAAAATTTTGTGCTACTGATGTTGTTTTGGCACTTAATGCTCTTTTGGAGGCTACAGATAAAGAAAAGTCTCCTACGGATAGATTTTTAGATGCTCTGTATGCTTTAAGTAAAGGTGAAGTAAACTCAATTAAAAAAGGAATAGAGTTAGCAAAGCTACGTATGGTCGCTATTTTTCAGCAAGTACAGTCATTCATTAATATGAAACATGTAGTGAATGCAGGTCCATTTTTGTATGCCATCGTACCGAATACCACACACGACAACAAATACTTCAGTCACCCTGGATGTCTTTCACTTCTTGCTCACTTTTTACTGGAAGCACATGTGAACAGTTCACGTAATCGACGTGCTGGTTCACTGCCTTTGCTGCTGTTTGCTCATGATGAATATGAACCTGATCGCTGTCTTGTAGTAGGTATTCCACCACTGTCAGAAGCATCACCAAAAAGTTTCTTTGGGAAAGCCTTTGAGCAAGCAGCTGAACAATCTAGAATTTCAATCTCTCAAGACCTTTTTTGCCCTTCATTTACTTATATTAACAGAAATGATCAGAGCAAGTTCCTGAATGCCTTGTATTTGTTATTAACCTGATTTATGACCCCCCCCCCCAGGATTCACAAATATTATTAAAAGGTTTGCCTTCTTAATTTCCTTCTTGATAAATATTAGTTTTTATAATTTTGGGGAAATTTACTGCAATCTTAGTCATTTTTTTGTACAAATCGGTATTCAGTATATGTATATCTTCAACATTGTATTAATAATAATATTTATATAGTGAAATGTTTATATTTATGGTGTGCATGTTTGGTATGTGACAACTTTTCAAATTGAAGATAATGTGAATTTAGCATTGGTTAAACAATGTTGCGTATGTGAGTTTTGTATAAAATCTATATCTGGTGTAAAATAATTATTTATAAATGCTTTTGTTCTTAATTTGATATTATTAAAATGAATATGAACTGAAGTATTATATTGATTTGTACTTTATTTAAGATATTTTTAATTTGCAGTCTTTATTCCATGTGCTTTTTAACTTCTTTTATAAAATAGATAAAGATGCCTTCATTTTATTTCATAAAAAGGAAATGTTCTATGATAAAGTGAATAATTGCTGGTATTTAAATGATCATAAAATAATTTATAAGCCTATGTAATAATCATTATTTAGCATAGGCAAGATTAATATATTTTATCTCAAAACCGTAACGCTGAAGCATTTAGATATTAGTATTTTAAACAGAAATGATGGTGTTTGTGCTAAATATACAAAAGTTTGAATAATATTAAGCATATACCATTATGTAAAAATTATGTCAATGAAAATTAGACTAGTCGATGACATTATCAATTTAGATAGCAATCTTAAAGGGATAATGTAAATTTGCTGGTGTTAATTGCTTTTTAAGTGATGTATATGCATTTATAAAATATATTTGTTTTCTGATGCGCTGTTAAATCCTAATGAAATCATTACCTTGCAAATATTTAGTAGTTTAAAAATTACTAGCCACATGATAAGCATTAGTTTCAGGCATAAAATGAGATTTTTTTGCCGCACTTACATTTGTTATGAGAAGTGAAGTTACAATAAACATTTGCAGATGCAGAGCACACAGTTGGATTTTTAGAAGACAAATTAAAATAAATTACAAACATTTTGAAGTATTACATAGTGTACAACTGTTCCTTCTAGTTTCTGACTCCTGTGTGACAACTGAAATCTTTAACTTACTCTTAGAACCGAGGAAATGAGAAGCATCCTTTTTGATTTACCATACATCTCAGCACATTGTACTTAAGCATATAAGTACAATTTTTCTCCTCGTTTAGTCATTTGTATTTTAATATTTTGAACTGAGATGCTTTATTTCAAACAGTTGTTGAATGATTATTTTACAATAGATTTCATTTGCTTACTCTTACGTTCATTGTCTGACATCTTAAATATAAACTGACATGTAAGATTTGCAAAAGTTCAGTCAAAATCGAAAACCTATGCAAGTTGAATTAAAAATCCGTTGTAAATTCAATAATAAGTAGCCAAAAATTTTAATAAGTGTTCATCTAAGTCAGATCTGACAGCGAAAGTGAGTGTCAAGCTAGAAATAATTATATCATCATTCATAAAATGTTGCTTTGACAGCTCTATAGATGGAAATCAGTAAGGTATCTTTAAAAAAAAAAAAAAAAAAAAAAAAAAACGAACCTATGTTAAAGATGAAATGGAGATGACGGCTGTTCATTCCAGTTTGTGAATGGCTGAAGAAAATAACTGATAATTGTTAAAAAAAATGAGTTGAATATTGGTATTGAAAAATTTGAATTGTGTGTATTAAGATTAAATAAATTAAAAATATTTTTCAATTATTAAATTATTAATATTTCTTCAACTTCATTTATGTCATGAAATTAATTTTAAGTGATTTGGTTTGAAGTTGTAAAAGCCAACTGCCAAATTCAACAAAATATTTTTTAACCGTTTGCTTTATATAGAGGAATCTACAATATTTAAAAGTCTAAAAAATTATATAGATGTAATATTTTGTGAGTAAATAAAGTATTAAATATAAATAATAATCAAGATTTTAAACATACTTTATAAAAAAATTTCTATGTAAATCAAGAATTTTTACAAATGTTTTATTACTATCAAGAAAGTTGAATTATGTAGTTACAGGATATGTGATTTAATTTTGAATACATAAGATTATCTAATTATAATGGGGTATTTGGTGATAAATGATTGAATAAATTATTTTGTAAAGCCACATGTGATTATAATGAAACTAAAATAAAATAGCACACTAAAAGCCATATTTAAATATTAGGAAGTTAGGAGCTTTTGCAGAGGTCTAGCAGGACTTCTTATTCCGATTCTATCTGATAAGCAGTCAGACCACATGTAAAAGTTCTTAACTTAATAATGTTAAAATGTGTTTTTTTAGTGTGTCAATCTAGAATATTTTGTTTAAAATTATATATGTTTTGAGAAAGTTTTGAAAATTATATTCTTTGATTAATTTGCAAATGATTTTAGAACTGATTTTTTTTCCATCTTATTAATTATGTTGTGTTTGTAAATAATTGATTTCAATATTCTATATTTATTTATGTGGGAAGAAGAAGAGGAGGATTTAGCTTAGCTGCTAACTCTAGCATAGCTTCAATAGATCTCCTAATCTCTCAGTTTTAACTTTTAACCCTTACCAATGGAAGTGTTTTCAGCAATAAAATTAAATTGTGCATATTTCGTTTCTCCACCTCTAATGATCTTCAGTGTCATTTTTCAATTTTTCTTCTTCAGCATCAGTTTTACCATGTTTGAAAGTAGAATTTAAATGTAGAAAGTTTGAGACTAGATCTGCAAAAGACAGTTTGGTTTTAATATATTTCAGGGTGCCCCTTGGATTATCGCTAAGTTGTTTCTTTTCCTGAGTAGTTGAATGTTATGGAAACCCTATGATGACATAATTGGTTACATGATTGCGGTGAATTTAAATGATAGGAAAAGACTTGTAAGGGCTTGTGTGCTTGTTGGTGAGGAAGTATGTTGATTATTTTGTATTTAACACAGTAAAATGGTTGAATGTGGTAAGATTAATTCGTAAATTCCCTTTCATTTTCCCTCAGCAGTGCAATGTTACCTGAGGCAAAAACTTTCATTTCTGTTTGGCATGATTAACTTGCTGTCTAGAATTCTACATAAGTAACCTAACCATATTGATATGCACATGGGTATGGTAGACACATATGCAGATGAGGTATTGCGTGCATATGCAACACAAAAGGGAATGCATAACATGTATGTATATTAATAGTGCACTAGTAAGTAAAAAGATATATGCATACTGTATACGCACACGGATAAAAGCAGACACATATACGTATGTGTAAGTACCATGTATATATGATAACTGTGTATATGTATAAATGTACCCGTATATCTATGGATATATTTAATGGTTAGGACCTTCACAGGAAAATAAACTGTACACATGCAATTAAACTCCACTTTTACCTTTTTCTTAGGAAATCTCTTCACAGACATACATATATATATGAAAATTACAGATTTAAATTCAAATATTATATTAATTTACATTTTTTTCACATTCGGCATGGAAGTTTAATTAAAAAACGTGAAAGAGACGAAACACGATAATATTCCAATTATTGATGGTTTTATAGAAAGAGACTAATTCCCCTTATAAAGTCAGAACTTTCTATGAGGTCAGCAATAATTACTCTAATATATTTGCTTTTTATATTTCTTTTATTATAAGTATTTCCAAATCCAAAATGTGGCAAGAAAGGAAAATGTATTAAAAAAATTTAATACATTTTTCCAAATTTTGCTTACTACAGTTTTACAGCATTTACTAAGATTTAACTTCTAAAAAAACTCTCATTGTATTAGTAATTATTCGTCGTTTCCTAGGACATAATCAAAATGAATATTAATAATTAAAATATAGATACATATGTATACTTCAACTTTTTTCCTATAAGCAACTGTACTGATAACAGTCAGGTCATACCCTCGGTCAACTGAATATTACCTAATGGCATATCAGTGAAGTCGATATACTCTGGTGATTCTCGAAGGTTCTATTCTCTGCTGCAGTTAAATGAAACTTCTGCTTTTTCCTTTATGTATACACATGCAACAAACATATGGACCAGTTTCACGCAGAAAGTTGTTAACAAATGCCCACCAGCTGTTGAGCGATAGTGAAACGTCTGCTTTTTCCTTCACGCATACACATATAACAAACATATGGACCAGTTTCATGCAGAAAGTTGTTCACAAATGCCCACCAACGGTTGAGCGATAAACGCTGCAGAGCACTGATAGTTTAGTCCAGGATTCGAATCCTGGCCAACAGGCTGGCTGCATGGTCGTTTTTGAGGTTTTCCGCATGTGTAATGAGCCAATTTCCCGTAAAAAGTCTTCCATGAACCATTCCTCGATTTCCGTGTAGTGTCTAATGGTGAAGCATATAATAAATAAATAATATAGTCTTAACGATGTTATTTTTCCTTATAGGCAAATAGCGCTAGCATAATTTTGCAGATTATACAATCTAATTCATCCATACTAATTTTATATTATCTAATTTATCCCATTTCGCATTTTACGGGGAGACTGAATTACTTTTCTGCATAAGCCTTTTTTTCAAGAAAAAAAATTAAGAATTAAACTGTCGTCACTGTCTTAAGAGTAATAACGAGAAATGCTATTTTAATAACATTTGTAATTTCAATATTCCACACATTCTTGTGCTTAATGAAAATGCGAGCTAAATTCCTGCAGAAGTGACCTGCATAACAGCATCTATATTTTGACAGTATAATTATCTGTTTATGACAATTCTAGTTTTTATATGCATATAAATAAACTTCAGAATATTTGGATTATGATCAAAGCACAAAGGGCTATAGCTGAACAAGGGGCTTCCTGGAGGACTTTTTAAGGGAAATTGGTTGGTACTAATGTTACACATGACGCCACATACAGCTAGCTAGTTCAATGAAATGTGAACCAAACCTAGCTATTAGTGTTCATGAATTTTATCACTCAATCGCTGGTGGTTCTATATATAAATAAACCAATAAAGTTAATAAATCCACTTTGAAATTTTATTAGTATTATTTTATGGAGCTTTTCAGTGTCATCAAAAATGCATTCCCCCCTTTTTATTGTAATTTTGTATTTAATATTGCTGCTTGAAACATGCAAAATGCAATGTAGTGCAATATAGTTAATAAAATCTTTTTTTGACAAAAACGCAAGAAAGAACAGTGAACAATAATGTAGTTGAAAGATGAAATACTTCCAATAGAATGGGGGGAGGACACAAGAAATTTTAAAAAAATGGGTAATAATACCAATGAAAATGGTAGACGAAACTAATATCACAAAAATACAAGGGGATTAATTTAATATATAAATATAAGCTGTTACACAATGTTTGTAACAAAATTAATGCAAACTGGCGATTTATGTGAGAAACAAATAGTTAAACATCATCTTTGAGTATAAATTAAAACTGTTAATCAGTATATGCAATTCTAAACTAATTTTGCAACAATTTTTTCAAATGGCAACTATTTGAAAGCAAATAAAAACTGATTAGACTATGTACTGATTTTAGGGGTACCTAGGAAGTATTTGCCGCTAAGGCAAATTTTCATTATAACGCAGCTTCAAAAAATAATATTCCACCATTTGGTAATTACTTAGCTACGAAATCTCACCATCACATGTTTCCCTAGTTTAGGGAAAAGAGACACAGGAAAGAGAAAAAATTCCTTTGTATTATTCCCTAGTCTCTTTTCTGAAAATTAACAAAGGTGACCTAAAGGAATGGTTTCAAAATAATACTAGTTTCCCTTTACAATGGCAGCTAAAAGGGGGTAAAAATGCAATTGGATTACCCATCTTTTTAAGTGAAACTTCTCCAAACTCCCCAGTCTTTTAAAGGTTAATTGTTTCTAATATAATGCTGATGGATCGGATTGGCAGCTTCATAAGAAAACATTTGTTTGTTTCACGGCAAGCTCCACCAAAATTTACTGTTGTGGTAGAATCCATCCCACATTGTTTTTGCACTTTGTGAATATACTTTCATCCACTTTGACGTTTATACCAGATCCTTGTGCTTTCCGTTGTTGATGTATAGGCAAAGAATACACAAAACCTTGTTCATGTAGTTATTCCAGTCCACAGCTGTTCTGTGACTTATATTCACACCAAGAACTGAAGTTAATTCTTCATTCCAACCATAAATAAGTCTCATACGCTTCAAGAAATTAAATTTCGATGATTCAAACCATGTGCCTTTCCAGATACTTCTTTTACTGCAAGAAATTGAAAGGTTGCAGCACCACTACATTTCGTCTCCAAAATACAATTTCATTTCATCGTTATTATCACAAGTAGCAATCTTAGGCAAAACACCTTTTGCTTGAAAGAATTTGACAGATTCTTTCTCTGTTCTGGGCAAATTCCAAATTTTCGTTCGTTTTTCTTCTATTTTTGATGTATTTGAAAAGACATGACTGATAAAAAATGGCGACAACTTGTTTTGAAAATGTAGCGGTAAAAAGTTACTAGCCAAGATATACCGTTTGTCGGCGGTTGTATAATTTTTGGCGACTGGATCTCCTGCACCGGAAATGGAAAAGTACCTTGCAAATTTAGAAATATTATGCTGATTCTTGTTGCTTTAACTCCTCTAAACATTGTTATTCGGTGTATTATTTTTTTAACTTACATTCAATAAAAAAGTTTTTTTTTTTTTTGTTTTGTTTTTGTTTTGAGAACCAAGAGAATTAGAAAGTTTACTATTGCAGAGTATCTGCTGGTGCAGTACATTTTTTATTTGCCTGTAGGTCGTTGGCAGTGGTTTTATACATGATATTAAGCATAAAGTTAGCATATTATAAGCACATATAACTTGAATGTAACTTCTTAAACATGATATTTAGTATATGTGAATTAAAGTTAGTAGAAATAGCTTGCCATTCGGTATAGTTATTGCTAAGCAGGAATCAAACATGATAGTAAGTATATGTTATGAAAAGGTGTCCTGTTAAAATATAATATTAAACATGAAGTTAACAAAAAATTTAACTGGTTAAACATGCTACTTAGCATATATCAATTAAATCTAGGAAGAAAAGCTATTAAGCATACATAAATGCAATTCTATATTATATATTGGTTAAACATGACATTTAGTATATGTAAATTTATTTAAGTTAGCAGAAAAAGTGCCTATTAAAAATATGTGGTTAAGCATAATATTAAGCTTATGTAAGTAAAAATTAGCATAAAAATAAATGTTAGTTATTGAAATCGATTTCAAATTAACTCCATTATTACAAAACAGTTGAAAACTTATAGCGGTACTTGATTTCCTTTTTTATTAGATATGTCATCAGAGGCGTAGCTAGGGTAATCAGCGCCCGGGGACAAATGAAGATTTCGCGCCCCCCCCCCGTCTGCCAAAATGCAGTGAGGAACGGAAAAAAAACTTAAAAAATAATAGCATTTTAATTGTTTAAAATAATAATAATTTGCTAATATGAAATGTTTTAAATTTTAAATAGTTTAAATTATTAAATATTTTAATTTTTAAAGCACTTTTAAGCGTATATTTTTGAGGTTTCGCTAAATTCACTAACTTAGAACGTAGTAAAATAATTAAGACAATAATGGTAGAACGAAAATATGATTATTCTAAAATATTTTTCAAATATAAATTTCGAAAACTTAAACATCATATTTGATATTATAATGTAATAACTTGAAAATGTATAATGACAGTTTAATGTGTAATGCTTCAAATGTAATTACTAATTTCAAAGAGAAATTTTCCTAGCTTTAGCTGCTGCAAATTTATCGATTAGTTCATCAAAATTTATACTCTGGGCTACCTGCTGTTCCACACTGAGCAAAGCTAAGGCAGACAGTCTTTCTTGTGCCATGGATAATCTCAGGTAGGACAAGATATGTTTTAGTTTACTAAAAGATCTTTCACAGCTGGCGATGGAGGTTCCAATAGTCAGTAAAATCTGAAGACCAACTCTCAGATTGGGAAATACATCTTCTCCGTACTGCACAATAAAGCGAAGCAGGTCCTCTGGGGTCGAAAGCTTAACATCAGCTCTTGTTTTGAATAGCATTCGGCAGTCCATTATTTCAGTATACATTTCCAAGCCATCCAAGTCTGTATCGTAAAAGTTTTCCATGGAAATGCAGCACTGTTTCAAGCTACTTTCGTTGCCTGTAGCCATTAGTCCGTTTACATCTAAAAGAAAGCCAAAATTAGAGTCTACTTTCTTTAAGCTGATGAATCTGTCTACCATTTCTATGTGTATTTTGTCCAGCATACTTTTCATCAATCGCAGCATTTCATTTTCTGCTGTGAGTCCTACATCATCTGCAATTTCTCCGGGCATTTTCTTCTTTTTTCTCTGTCGTCTTTCAGCTTGGATATCACAAGCATTACACAGTTCCTTGGCGTCTTCAAGAGATTTCATGCATATCTCATCTCTGTTTTGTAGGAGATACTCTTGTAAAGCCTGAATATCTCGAGCAGCATTGTGGAAATTCATAGAGGGGTCTTGAAGTCTTTTCTGGACCCTGTCAATCTTGACAAGTACTGTATTCCAGAATCGAAGAAGAACAAAAGTTAAAATACTATACAACAGATGCAATGAATCACTTCTTTTATCTGTAGTTTCATCATTTTCCTCTGCAATCTTTTCAAATATTTCTACTAATGTTGTTAGGATTTAGTGTTCTGTACATACTTTTTTAAAACATGCTAAACTCTGTAAAGGGTTCTT
>KK122584.1:3128-63442 GCA_000611955.2 Stegodyphus mimosarum | reverse complement strand
TGGGGAAGGATGACTTTCATTGGCCTTACGTTTAAATAGAAAACCTAGCTTTTCTATTCCATCTTTGCTAATCACACGACAAAAAATGTAATAAAAAGATATCCTTATTACGATGGGGTGGTGGACTAAGTATGCGAATTTTTTAAATTTATTTTTTATTGTATTTAAAAATGAAAATAATTTATTCTAAAATTTCGTAACATCCATTTGGCGCCCCCTAGATGCTGCGCCCGGAGACAGATATCCCCCCTTGCCCCCCCCTAGCTACGCCACTGTATGTCATCCAAATGGATAATATTAACCCTCTGAGCAGTGCAGGTTTTTGGATCTGTATTTAAACAGTCTTTATTAGCTAAATTTGTATATTCACTTAATTTAGTCTCTATTTTCATAACTTACATTCATTAAGATGACATATTATTAAAGAAAAGTAAGAAAACAAAATATCTTAAATTATAAGTCACTATATACCAAGTGACAAAAAATCTCGTGACTGGATAAAGCCTGTCATGGTGCTCAGAGGGTTAAAAGCATATGGGCCACACAATAGATTCAACAAAAAACAGTGTAAATTTTTCTGTTTTATAGTTACTTATGACCAATTCCCTAGAACAAGCTGACTTACTGAACAAGTAGCACATGCATTGTAAATCCAGTAACATATAAACTGCATATTCAGAAATAGCAAGTTATTTTGTTATTTAGAATAAGAAATCTGACTCATACAATTATAGTAATAAAGTAATTCAGAATCGAACTTTTATTTATTTATTTTTATAGCATCAGAGGTGCTATTAGTCTAAGACCTCATTTTTGTGTCAGAATCACTTTTCAAATGTTACCTCCAAATCTTATTGGCATCTGTTATTTTTAAAAACAATATTAAAAAAAAATTATGTGTGCCAGCATAAAAGGATATTGCCACCAAATGTTATCTCCATATGTTATTTTTAAAGAAATAAAGTAGTGAATATAAAAAAAAATATGGCAACACATATAAAATGATATTGCCACCAAAGGTTATCACTATGTATTATTTTGAAAGAAATAAAGTGTATGGCAGCATGTAAGATATTTAACACTCAACCAGAATTCTAAGGTGTTTGGTACAAAATATTTTTAACTGCCATGCACCAGTTTGGCGAAGAGTAAGATATTTAATTTTTCTATTAAATTTAATTTTCCTGTCATTAATTAAAAAGCTAAGCTGTTAATTTAAAAAGAATAAACTGCTGTGTAACGCATATTGTAAATGCCTTAGAAGTTGCCAAATTTCCAGAATATGTCAAACTAGCAGCCATATACATAACCATTCTTCAAGCAAACATGCTCATAACAACACTTACAGTCAAGCAGTGCCACAATTTTTATATGCATTCTTTTTGTTATATTCCTAGTTCCAATAGTTTTCATAAGCAAATCATGATATAGTTTTTGCCATAAATTTAATTTTAAAATACAGGCTTATAGAATTTGCCAGCAATGGAAGAAATTGCAGTAAAATATTTACAGGAATACAGAATTTTGCCAAAAAATTTTTAAAACCAACAACAAGGAGATGTGATTGGTAGATAGCCACTGTTGCTAAGATTTGCATGATGCCAAATCTCTGCAGTTCTCAGATGCCTTTTAAGTTAAAACAAATCACTGTGTACTTAGAAGAATACTAGAAAAAAATTGCAGAAATATTTGGAGAAGAATTTGTTTTTATTTTTTCAGTGTATCATGAAATCCACGTTTAAAAATTAAAATTTTTATTTAAAATCGCATAAGTATGTTTTCTTTTCATATGTTGATAATGTCTACCAGCACACAATAAATAGTTTGGGAATTTAAAATAAAAAATTATAGAAATTATCACCTTGCATACGACAAGTAACTTTTACATTTTCATGTCTTAAAAAATTGTGAAATTATGCCACAGTGGTTGTGCTAATACGTAAGTACAACGTTTTATTTTAAATGTATCTCATAATCATAATTTTAAAATTAAAGTTTCTATTTAAAATTTTTAAAGTGTATTTCTTTTGATATGTTGTTAATGTTTGCCGGTGTATGGTAAATATCGATAGTTTGAGAATAATCTTAAAATAAAGTCATGGAAATCAGCAGCTCACACCTGAGAACTAATTTTTAAGATTTCTTCTGTAAAAAATTCACTGTTGTTGAGTCAATATATATATACTAATAAACTTTATCTCTTATATTATTTACCAGCTGGACCTGGGAAATTATACTAACTGGGTTTATTGAAAGTATTATATATGTTTTCTTTTTTTAAATATTATTTGCTATTTTAAGTGGCTGGCGGAACTAGTGCCTATTTATTTGATAGGTAAAATGGACAGCCAAGTGAATGGAAGTGATTTGATGCAAAAGTGAGGTTTAAGAATAGGAGCCCTTCTGAACTAAAAGAATTATGACAATATTTAATAACATATGGAGAATTATAAAGATATGCTATTTTTAAAAATTCTGGGATTTTAACTGTTGAATTTTACATATTTCAAGTGCAAAGTGAAGTGATGTGATGTTTATGAAGACAATCAGAAAAATTGTATCAGCAGGATCAGTTTAAGAGCAGACAAATAAACTATGAGCTCAATGGCAGCATCGAAAACCTTAATGAATTCTCTGGTAGCAAGCTCGAATCTGAATCCTTTCAAATTTTTTTTCTTTTATTTATCTATTGATTTTTATTATTTTACTTTAATTTTCTTACTATTGTAATTTTAATATAGCCTTAAGTGGAATGCTATAAATCATGTGCTGTGCTGACTGATTCTAATCAAAATTTAAAAATGTAATAAAAGCTGTTCCACATATGGCAATAAAATATTCTAAGAAAAAAAAACTTATCTGCACAATGCAGGCTGAATATTCATCAACCAGGGGTCCCAATAATACTAAATAAGCTCCTTAGAAAAACCAAGAATGTACTCATAGAATTTATATCAACTAATATTTTTTCTTCTAGAAAATTCCAGTTATTTGGAATGCTTTTAATTAACAGAGTATCATATCAAAAGAACATATTTTGAGATTTTAATATTAAGTTTCTTATTGCAAATATATTGGTCAGTTTTTTTAGAACTTTTAATTCAACAGCAGATGTCATAAGGACATAACTTCAGACGTTGTAATTTTTGGTTGTTAATCAGTTAACATAAACTGATCAGTCAGTGTAATTTATTATTCTATCACTAACTTGTATTGATGCTAAATGCGACTATTTTCTTAGATGTAACAGATATATATGGCTGTGGAAAAAAGAACCTTCCTCCAAGCTCGAAAAAAAAAAATGTACAAACAGGTAGGAAGATTTTCGGAGACTGTTTCAAAACAGTGCATTTAATAACATTAAAATTTTCCGTGAATGGGTCTTGGCCTTTGTGTTTAATAAGGTAGCATGGAAATAAAGCAAAATAATAATAAGTAAGCGAAGAATAAATTACACATGAAAAGGCAAATGATGAGTGGGATGCAATGTGAAAATTACCAACAGCAGTGATAGAGTTCAAGAGGCATGGTTACTGCCTTCCGAACAGTGCTTTTATTGGGATTGCCTACTTTGAATCATCAACATCATTTTTGGCAATATTTACATTTACCAGGCTCTCTGCAATAGTGCTGAACTGAGTATACAAATGAAACTTCTGTATTGCAGTAGAATAGTCTAATTTTATTGTCAGTTTTTATTTATTTAGATGTATGGTTTTTTTTCTGGTAACAAAAAATGCAACTGTGGAGTTTGTTTGCTACTGAAAAAAAGGTATTGCATTTTTTTCAGAAATATGACATTTTGCCTAGTAGAGTGTAAAAATGCACATTGCATGAAGTTTTATTTTACAAACGATCGAATTGTCTGAATTATCTTGAGTGTGGTCTAGTGGCCGAATTCGCTGCCTAGAGCACCTGTTGTAATCCAGGGTTGAAATAAATTTTTAATTCAAGTTCTAACAGTAACATGAATTTTAATAAAATAAAAAAGAATGACAGGTGCGATTCATGACGATGTGGGACTTGAATACATTCAGTCCGTAATTTCAGAAATTTGTTAAACAGGAATGTTCGAGATCAACAGCATACACGAGGAATCATAGCTCTAACGGGCCAAAATGCCCGTAGCCTAGCAGGAAGGTCCTGGCTTTCCTCAGAAAACTGCCTTCCTTTTTCACTGTTAGAAACTTTCCTAACTCACAGTGTCGTTACCTCCCCTGAACCTCGGGGGGGGGGAATTTCTTCACTCGTACATAGCAAAAGTGTCCACATTCCGACCGCGGTGAAAGACTCTTTTATCCTTAGAACCGTTGGAGTGACCTTGTAGACCGAAATCAGAATAATTAACAATGGGACCTCGTTGCAACAGGACTTCTCCTCTGGCGTGAAAGAAGCACCATTGCCTTCGGAATTCGGTCGCCCCTGGACAAAACCTGACAAAGAACGCTTATGCGACCTTGTCGCATGGAGAATTCATTGAGAAAATGTCTAGAAGGAAAGCAAGAAGACTGTTTTGAAGAGATTTTAAAGCAGATAGCTAAACAGCTTTCATTGAAGAGATTTTAAAGCAGATAGCTGAACAGCATTAATTGAAGAGATTTTAAACCACATAGTAGAACAGAAGGTGTTAAAATGTAAATGCTGTTTGGATTGATTTTCATTATTATTGTTAAAGTAATAAAATACATATCAAATGATGCATTTGGCTAACTTTTATTTATCTCCGATGTTACATTATGTATAGAAATCTTGCTGCTCAAAAATAGCTTTGAACTGTTCTTAGCTTAACTCAAAATAATTTTGAACTGCGATAATATTTTTCTCCAAATAAGGACTAATGCCTAATTTTTTTATTGCCTGCTTATTTATTACATTATGTCTTTTTTTTATTAAGTTAAATGAGGTCTATATGCACGTGGAGAGCAGTGCCAGTTTGCTCTACAATGCCGAGAACTCTGCAGTTCTCTGATGTTAAGTTAAAACAGACTATTCTGCACATGGGCAGAAGACCAAGAAAAAGGAAAGTTAAGTGTTTTATTATCAGTATTACTGAAATTTTAATTTAGTTAATTGTTTACTGTTTTATGAACTTTTATATGTTTTATTATGGATATTTGCTTTATGTTATTTTTTCTGCTTTATTAGGTATTTTTCTTGCATTTTTAGTTTCGTTAATTCGTTTCTGCCGCTTTTTAAAAATGACAACAGTTATTCATTTGTTAGATTGGTAAAAAATTAGTCGCCATTGATTGGCGACTTTGTGGAATGGATGGGTGAATAATGTGATACTACCATTTTTGGCAACAAGATATGTCCAATGACATTTTTAGTAATCTTACTAAGTTCTTGGGTTGGATTATTAGGATTATGGCAAAGCATGCAAGGGTTACGAGCTTAAGAGAATGAATGCCTTTACAGAAAACATTTATAGGAAACTGGCTCATGTTCATGTTATTTAAGGGAAAATTCACACAGTCAACACATTTGCCAGGATTTGTATCCAGTTTGAGCTACCAGGATTCAGCAGTCTTACCGCTCGGTTGGGTCGATGGGTGGCGTTAGACTCTTGAAAGATAGCTAGAAGCATCTGGCTCCAACAATGGTAAATTTGTAAGCTATAGTTCCTCACATCATTAATTAGATATTTGTTTTCTAAAATAAAGAAAAAGCAAATGATTGTTAATAATCGTGGTTATACGTTTTATAAATATGAAAAAAAAAGTGTGTTTGAAAGGATTCAGAATTTTAGATTGGACCAGAGGTTTTGTCAAGTTTTAATGTTATTGCTGAACTCGAAGTTTACCAATCTACTCTGCGACTCACTCCCACTAACACAGCTTTTTAAATCTTTTACATTTATTATTAAACGTTGCTTTCTTCACACTTACACCACATAAAATTCGACAGCCAAAGAAAAATCAATCAAAAATTACCTCTAGAGGTAATTTTTGATTGATTTTTCTTTGGCTGTCTAACCGACTAAATGTACACCGACTAAAATCACAAAAAATTTTTAAAATGTGTCTTTAAAATTCCTGAAAGAGCATTAAGTGTTTCCGTATACTTTCTTTTGTGAAATTAGTTCTAAATTTCTTACTTTTTGTATGTATATGTGTAATATAAAATATTAAATTGGCTTTATAATTTAATTTAGTAATAGCCTTTTAATTTCTCTTTTTTAATTTGGTTACTTCCTCTTTATTCTAAAAAAATTAAATTAATATCATTTCTGGACTGCGTAATTTCTAGATAAATCTATGTCGCATAATGACGTAGCTGATTCGGAACTCAAAATTTCAAGAACTGAAATCTTTCTGACCTAAACCCAAACCTTCCTCTTGCTGATCTTCCATAGTAGATAAATGCGCATATTTAGCTTCACCCTCTGTGCTGCTTGGATGCTATTTCGCTTTGCTTTCTTTCTATCACAATAGTATCAAAAATGTAAATGTTTTGAAAATAGGCACGATTAGAGTGCTAAGTAAACTGTGGCCACAAATGTCAATTTAAATAAAATGTAATTTAATCCTCCTCGACTTGTTCAATAAGGATCTACGTTCTAAGCAATCTACATGCTTCAAAATCAGTATTTCTGCGTTTCTATTCCTCAGTGTTTTTGCATTAGTACTTCTAAATTTTGCTTTCATTATACATATATATACTTATGATACATATCGACAGATATGTATCATAGATAGATAGATAGATGAGTATAGATATCCTTTTAATACGTGAACTTTTACAAACTGTGTAGTATCACGTTCCCCCATTTTTTTTTTTTTTTTTTTTCCCCCTTTTTTTTTTTTTTTTTTTTGTAAAAAGTATTTGACTTGTAATAATTTAACTTTAGTAATTTTTGATTGATTTTTCTTTGGCTTTGTTTGAACAGTATAGTATTGCACATTTTATAAATAGTATTTCAGACTTTCATTCTAAACATGGTAGTAAAACAGATGCAAATTTCTTTTTGTGGAGACACTTTAAAAGCTTCGTCTTTTAGACTTCTTTTCAATTTTACGAGGATATCGTCTCCAGAACTTTCAATAATGCTCTATGCCCTGTGTCTGGCGTTTTTGAGAATGTCCACCAATCTTTCCTTTACCACTGGGTGTTCATGGTTTATTTTTCAAGCAGTTACTAAAATTATTTTTTCTTTCATGTGTCATTCTTTTATTGGTCATATGTGTCACATGCTTGGTTCCATAATCAAGCTTCAGTTAGAGCCCTTATGTTTCATTTTTGATAATATAGTCTTTGAAAAAGCGTTTTGTTGTATTCTAAAGTCTTAAAGTTCGTCTTATCATCTTAGATAACTCACACATTCTCTCTCTCTTAAAATGGGCGGCAAAAATCCTAGCGCGGAGTCTGAAAATAAAAAGCTAATTCAGTTTTACCTACACTTAAGAAACTAAATTACTTGACGACGTATATAGGTTTTCTAGGAAATCCAAATAATATTTTGTTAAAATAAACAATATAGAAAATGGCTTTGAAAAAGGAGTAGGAAAAGAAAAAAAGGGGCTTTTTGTAGAAGAGGCAGCTGGTGGGAAAGAAGTTTCTAAACAATCTTAATAAGAGAAATCAAATTTTGCTTTCACATCGAAGAAAACAGCGATCAACACGTATTGAAATTGTAATTCATTCTGATGAGTAACATTGACAAACAGGAGGACGCGTGTGGATTTTCTAGAAAGCTCAAATAAATTAACTGTTATTTTAAGGAGCAAAAGATGGTGAAAATAGTTACAAGAAACAGTAGCAGGAAGAAACAGGCATGAAACTAACGAATAAAATGGAGAGAGATGAAATGATTTATAAGATTTTGATATTTTGCTGGATCCTCACACGCGTCATTGCAGGTTAAAAATTTAGTACTTGTTTTTAATACTAGTTAAAAAATTTTCCCCTTCCCAAACATAGGAAAACTTTGGAAAGCCTGCATGCAGCCCAGGAACTTTTCTAACCAAGTTAATTGGAGTAGGGCTATCTAGCCGACATGTTAACTGCAGCAGTGGATCGGCTGCATCGCTGTCGGTGGAAAGAAAGACACTACTAAAAAATTATATCTAAAACTTATGTATGAGAAACCGTTATGCAGTTATAACTACATAGGTTGACGAATCAGTTTGTTGCTATCTGAACTGTTAAAACATATGCAGCAGGAAATTATTATTAAAATTTCTAATTCTTGCATTCTTAAAATACGTGTAGCAGAAAGCGGGTGAATAAATAAATTTCCGATGATTGCGTTAGAGGTCATATGGTAATTTGAAAACAGGTGGATTGGGGAGAGAGGTTACGGCTACCGATGAAGTGCGTTTGTGAGAAATTCTAAACGGTAGCGATGAATTCACAAACTTGAGGGTGAAAGAAGGCTTTACAGGTAACGAAGTGGCAGTGGAGTTTGAAATGCATAAAATGTCGTCTCCAGGTTATAAACAACGTTTTGAGCAACTCGAATAGGCTTCAGATGCGTTGCAGGATCTTGTCTACTGTCTACGACTATATAATAAGACCTAAATGGTAATACCTAAATGCATTCGACGCTACACGCCCAACCAACTTGCAAGTCAAATTTATTTTAGTAAACAGACGAAGGTATCCCTCTAAATTGTGACCAGGTATTTGAATTATGCAACGATTTACGCTTGAAGACAGTGCTATGCGGGGAAAACGATGGAAGACGTTTTCATTAGTATCAGTTTCATTAAAATTAGATGAGGATCACTAAATTGCAGCTAGAAATTTAAATTATGTAATGATATATGAACGATCCTCTGTGTGTGCTATACAGAGAATATCGTAGAAAATGCTTTTAGTCGTATCAGATCCACTGAAATTAGACTTTGATCCACTAAACTGCGTCTAGACATTTGAACTGTGCAGAGATTAACGCTCAAAGACCAGTCCTCTGTGTGTGTGTTCACCAGAAAATAACCTAAAAGCTGTTTTCAGTAGTGTTAAATAGTGCTGAAATTAGGCGACGCAGCAATGGGCCAGTGTCTTGGAAACTTTTCTGTTAAAGGACAACATAATGGTAATCTTCCTAAACGTAAGAAATATGTCTGTTAGATTACTTATAGAATAAACAAAAAAATAAAATATGATGGAAATATTTAGGCACATTTTATTGGCAATAATTACTTTGAAAATAAGAATACCATGAGCTGAGATGAACACATTTAATTTAAATGGCCAGTTCGCAACAATGCCAGTCAATATCTCTTTAGACGGGTTTTTGTTTTCATCGATTATGTCCATGACTTCACATTAAAAAGAATAGAAAAAAGAGGGACAGCTATCACAAAGTTGGCATAGATAGTTTTCTGTAGGAAAGTGTTTGGCACGTGTTATCCTGTAACGGAAAAGATCTGTTTCCTTATGGGAGTCGACTTAATTTGAAAGTGGATTCCAGATTTTAGTTCATTTGAATGAAAAAGAGTAAGGTTAAGTAAACGTTGGTGATGGCGTGGGGCGGCATCATGAGTGAGTAACTGACTGAACTGAGCTACAACCGGTACTGATAATCGGCATCATAACAGGCGACCGCTGCTGGAAAGCGGTTTTGAACGCCACGTTTACTCGAAACTATTGGTGAACTATTTGTTTTTAGGAATGCTTCTGTCATGCCTCACTGAACTACACAAGAGAGGAAGACTATCATTGAATCGACTGGTTTATATTTTTCCCGAGCCTCAGTTCTATGGATGATATATAGGAGAGTATGAGCACACGAAATGCAGCTAAAAGTCTTTTGTTGAAAGTCAGGCAAATTCTAATCCATGCTCTAAAGAAGAAAGGAAATAACCTCTCCAAAGATTTTCTGAATCACCTAGTAACGGCCTGTGACGTTGATTGCTACATAACAGTTCGAGATGTATGTATTCCATACAGAAAATCCAAATTTCTTGCGCATTGATAAGTACTTTTCATCTATTCTTCACCTATGCTCAAACTCATATGTGCAACTTTTCTGCAGAAGAATTGCCACCATTGCTTCCATTTGTTATTTTCAATACGTTATTGATTACATGCTTGGGTTAGATATCGGAAAGTAAATTCTTACCGTAAATATCATATGCATATACAGTTTTCTTTATGCAGGCAAAAATACTGTTCATCCTTAAGTTTGGCCATTTGTGTAGATATATGTAGCATTTTCTGTTTGAAGATATTTGCTTAATCGGCAGCTATTACATATTTCTGCAATTAGTATAGAAGATTCCTTTTGCGATCATATAATACCTTAGAAATCGAAATCTGAATAACATACAGTTGAAGACAATAATACTGAATATTCGAAAATAGAGTTTGTATTCGCCATTAAAAATAAATACTCCTGATTCTGAATTTTACCAGTTAATCTACAAACAAGTTCTAATGTAATTGACCGGATATATATGTTTCTTTTATTTCTCCAACTAAAACATTTCAAATGGGGTAGTACAACTGCTTAAAAATAGTATCTATTTCTTACTACTATTTATTTTGACACTTTTTATAATAGTAACAGTTTTATTAATATTTGCACCATTAATGACACCAAGCAAAGTTGTTCCAAAGTTATATACAGGGTGTCCCAAAACGACCGCATAAACACTGCACAGCTAGATTCCTCGTTGGGAGTACATAAAAACTGCCCAAAGAAGCATTCCTGTACGATCCATAGTTTACGAGAAAAATAGGAAAAACAAAGTGTGACGTCACTGCCGGTGCAAGAAAAACACTTCATTAAACATATCAACGGCAGTATATGCACAATTTAAAGCAGATGTCCAAACTGTCTGCCGTGCATGTCGAGGCAGGCTTGAGCACGCCGTGGAATGGCGTTGCAGCATTGCGGGGTCCACGGAAGTACAAGCAGCATGCAGACGAGCAACTAAGTCCATTAGTGTTGTCACTACGTCTCCATACACCAGTTCCAGATATGCGCGGCGAACGTTTTAAACATTATCGTCTGGAAAGATATGCCAATACTGTTGTTGATATATCCAATAAAGTGTTTTTTCTTGCACCCCCAGTGACGTCATACTTTGTTTTTCGTATTTTGCTCGTAAACTATGAATGGTACAAGAACGCTTCTTTGGGCAGTTTTTATGTACTCCCAACGAGGAGTCTAGCTGTGCAGAGTTTATGCGGTCGTTTTGGGACACCCTGTATATATATTCCATACATATGCTATAGAATTTAATTTTTTTACTCAACAACTTCAATGTGAAATAGTGTGCAAAAGAATCACTTAAGTCGCAAGTTTGAAAACAAAAAGCAATTTTCTCGTGCTAAGTTTTATTTTTGAAGTTTTTCATGATTCATAATCATAATTAAATTGTTAGCATTCGAAAAGCAGTATTATAACAAAATATTGATCTAAGCAAGATATATAAACGAAATTTTTTATGTAAAATGTCTATCGTAGAAAAATCATTAAGTTTGCGAACTCGCTAGCTAAAATGAGCATGCATTCATTTAATAGCAAAATCGAAATAAAAACACAAGCATCACGTGGCAGCTAAGTATGATTGCTTTTTCTTAAGTCCACTTGAAGATCAATTCTTCCAAAATGAGTTTTCGGAATGGTTTCTGGCTCCCTAATATATTAAACTCAGCTTGTTACACGTGAGACATTTTTATTTAAACAAGCTAGCACTTTAGAGGAAAAAAATCTTCACCCTTGCTTTTAGAACTTTCGAAATATTTCGTATGCAAGAAGAGTATTTCGTTTCAAATTTATATAAGTTGCAAAACTTTTCATTAGTCTGATGCGATTGAGTTCGTTCCCGAAACATTTGCCTGCGATATTGCATAGGAAATTTGAAATGGGGATTAGAATAAAGCTCGCTCTTTTTTTCATTCCTCTCCCTCTATCGAACTAATGAGTTCTCTTTTTGATAAGAGGTTTAGCTAACTACCGAAGTACAAATGCAGGAAACTGCCCGATGCATTCGAATGCGTTTGGGTAACATGATGCTTTTCAAAGAAGAATTCTATCAGGCTTAACTTAATTCGTTTCGCAGCTCTACTTAAAGGTTAATTAATGTTATGCATTACAGCAAACTCGAAGAAGAAAACTCTAAATGGGCGTTTTAATTTAAATCCTTATCTGAAATGCTGCTGAAATCATTAACAGAAAAGTTTCAGGAAGCGGCAGAAGTACGCAGCTTTCTTACTTTTTTTCCGCTCTGCCTATATCAGTTTTTTCTAATTCACTATAAAGTTGTTATTTTTCACAATTGTTACTGATTTTGATGTTTACCACGCAAACATGGGTGGAATATTGATTTGAAATCTTTCGTTATTAAGTCAAAAGAAATCCGTAAACATTAAGAGCAGAAATTCATGAGAATAAGTTAAATCGACGTTTATTTTTGTGCTTTTGTGCTTTCTTATTTTAGCTATTTAAATTTTTTTTTCCTTTTGAACTCTTCAACTGATTATTCAGAAGATAATCGTAAACTTTAAATCAGTAATTTATTACAGTAAATTAAATAGACATTTATTTTTGATTTACTATTTTAATTGTTTTCGTCCCCCCCCCGCTCTACTAATCTCAGCTCTCATACAAATTTTGAATCCTATTAAAAATGACTTCTTTTTACCTTTTTTCATGATATCAGTATGTGTTCTTCACGATCTTCGCTTTCTGGAGAATTTCTTTGCTTCAATGTCGTCTGCTAGTAGCCATAAGTGCTGCTACTAATTTGCTTCAGTTTCCGATAACTACCGAATTTCTCCTACTGATTTTTTCCTTCTACTATCGATAATATTTAAAAACTTTTCTTAACTTCATAAACAGCTCTTCCTTTTTGAAAGCAACGACAATTTTTTTTCATTGCATTTTCCATTTCCATAAAATTGCCTAATTTCTCCATAAGTTCAATTTCGAATCTGTCTTTTGTCTCTTGTTAACAAAATTCTTTTTTTATTCCTTGTAGATAGTACATGAGTTTCTAATTCTAGGGAACTGAGGGTTTCGTCAGAATGGTTTAATACATGCAAGTCAAACTATGGGAATCGTTAAGTTTGGGATTTAAGGAAGTGAAACTTACGTCAAAAAAGGAAAAATAAGTAAAATTTCTATCACTAAATATTCTTGGTATCTTAACCATTTTATTAAATAAGCAGAAATTATCCAAATGACCTCTTCGGTTCGCGTTAACCCTGTATAAGAATTTTTATTAAGAAATCCATAAAGTCTTGTTTTGTAAGATTTCCCTTGTTTATTTCTTATTTTATTTAATATTTGGCGTTGCAGTGTTGCTTCTTTCATTTAAATGTGTACTTTTTTCGTCTATTAAATGACACATTTTTAGCGAAACAAGCAGAAAATTTTTATAGGTTGAAGATGAGTATATTATGTTAAATTCACTTGAAATCACACAGATTTTGTGTAAAGTTAATATTCATCTAAATTTGGATTTGGTTTTATTGTGCTGTTCTTTATTTTAATTATGATGAATTTTATTGCAAATAATACTTTGAATAAGGCGGTTTATAGCCTTAAGCTCGTTTGCTTTCATTTTGTAACTTACCTTTAACCTTTAGTTTAAGGAATAACAGCAGAATTTAAGCATTTCCATTATTAAGGAAAGCTATCAAACTTCCTAACGACCAATACAGGGTGTATCAGTACAGAGGTGACAAACGTTCAGGAGAGATAGAGTAAACCTAGACGATGGGAAATCAGATAGAGATGCATAGAAGGAAACGTTTTTCTGGTGCGGTAGTGACGACACAAAAATCAAGAAAGAAACGACACGAATGAGGTGAGAAAACATGTTTATTATTCGGAGTATAGCAAAAGCAAAGGGGAGAAAAAACATAAAGAGACAACGATCGTCATCAAAGAAGGTGTTCGAAATTACGACCCAGACCGTGATGTAGGAACCGTGCGTCATGCATCTTCTATGAGATTTTTCATTCGTGATCCAGATCTTCCATGCGCCGGAGATGTGAGGGGACCTTACCCATTTGATCTAAACATTCTTATCAGGCTGTAGGCACGGTTCGACTAAAAGTACCGTACTCTGTGGTATATACAACACTGGCTCGAAGCCATCACTTGCTTGCTACCCCTGGGCAGGCAGCTTCTCAACAAATCAATCAGGTGTTGGGATTGGGTTGAAATGACGAATGTCCATCACGGTCCGGGGTCGTAATTTCGAACACCTTCTTTAATGATGATCGTTGTTTGTTTTTGTTCTTATTTGTTAGTTTCTGCTGTACTGAACACAACAAAATATATTTTGTCTCGCTGTTTGTCTCCTTCCTTTTTTGTGTTTTGTGTCGTCACTATCGCGCCAGGAAAGCGTTTCTGACCATGCTATGTGATTTCCCATCGTCTAGGTGTAATCTATCTCTCCTGAAAGTTTGTCACCGCTGTACTGATACACCCTGTATATACACTCACGTTTGTGAAAATTGCAACACCATGAAGACTTACGCGAGTGAGCTGAAATTTTCAGGAAATGCAAAGTAGCGCATGATATGCAAATGATTAGAATTGCAAATCCGTAGCGCATGCGTATGCTGAGCAGCGCCCTCTGAACGGCTGATGGATCCGAATAAATAGACGGCTGTAGCGAGGCGTGTATGGTTATCGGTGGTTATCTGCTAGTGGTAAACGTTAACTCAATCTGTACTTATGCCTCGTCGACGAAAGAGAGCGAGATTTGAACAACTTACAGAGTTTGAACGAGGGAGAATCATCGGCCTTCGTGAAGCTGGATTGTCGTATCGTGCAGTAGCCTCTCGTGTGCAGCGTAACAGCAGCACAGTGATGCGCGTTTGGAAGCAGTGGACGGACGAGTGTCGGACAACTCGGAAATCCGGGAGTGGACCCCGAAATGTGACGTCAGCTCGCGATGATAGACACCTGGTCCGCATGGCGCGGACGGACCGTACAGCTTCCTCTAGACAATTGGCAGCACTGTGGTCAATAGCTACAGGTGTTTCATTGTGTGCTTCATCAATTCGTAGACGTCTGCTGCAGTGTGGACTGCGCGCACGGACTCCTTTATACAGGATCCCCCTAACGCACGACCATCGCCGCCTGCGGCTACAATGGGCCAATCAGCATAGAGACTGGCGTGCTGATTGGCAGCATGTCGTGTTTTCTGACGAATCCCGCTTTAATTTGTGGTACCATGATGGCCGCATTCGTGTCAGACGCTATGCCGGTGAACGCCACCTTCCGGAGTGCATTATCGAACGCCACAGTGGACGAACACCCGGAGTTATGGTCTGGGGCGCCATAGCATATCATAGACGATCTCAATTGCTACGAATTGTGGGCAATCTGAACAGCAACCGGTATATCCGTGAAGTTCTACAGCCCGAAGCTGTTCCCTTCCTTCAAAGCTTGCCAGGCGCTGTATTTCAACAGGACAATGCCCGCCCTCATACTGCTCGGATTGTTAAATCCTTCTTTGCAGCGCAGCAGGTACAGCTTCTTCCTTGGCCTGCGTGTTCCCCGGATATGTCGCCAATTGAACATGTGTGGGATGTCATTGGTCGGCGTCTTGCTCGTGATCCTCGTCCTGTTGCGTCTGCAGACGAACTTTGGGTACGCGTACAAACGATATGGAATGCTCTTCCTCAGTCAGACATTCAAACTTTGTTTGACTCCATGCCACGTCGTGTAGCAGCACTTATTGCGGCGCGTGGTGGCCACACAAAATACTGATTCTGATCTCTTGTTCTTGTTTGTTTGCTTTGAACATTTAATCATTTATTTGTACCACTACCACTCAACTGTGTATTAAATTGCATTCAATTATGACGATTCCTTCTTGGTGTTGCAATTTTCACAAACGTGAGTGTATTACAGGGTTGAGTGTATTGCTGTCCGGTGCATTCTCTGCAGGTATTGAATTTTGCCGCCTTGTGCCTGCCTAAATACTAAAAGATCTGCCGTTCCTAAATTCTGCCACCCAGTGCAGCCACATCGCTTTCATCGGCTGTAGCGTGGGCCGTATATGTATGTGCTGTATATGCGCCATTTTCATTGTGCCACCTGTCTCAAGATCTGTCTGAGATTTTACCCCCACTTTAAGATAGCTGCTGCAAAAGAATTTTGTTGCTCTGTAAAGGTAAGCAACGCATGTACAAAGCGCTTATCCATGTATTTTGGCAGTGTTGGGTATTTGGTGCTTCTACATCCCTCTATCACTTATATTCGTAGCAAAATAAAAGGTTTATAAGCCATTAGCTAATAGCGCATCATATTTATTAGTCCTAAGCATTATATGTTAACTATCGAACGTGCTCGGGCTCTGTGTCGCATTATTGAAGCAATAGTCACTACTGTACTAACTAACTAAATTTCGTACTCATTCCTACAAGGGAATGTAACTATAGGGACCTTACCCATTTGATCTAAACATTCTTATTAGGCTGTAGGCACGGTTCGACTAAAAGTACCGTACTCTGTGGTATATACAACACTGGCTCGAAGCCATCACTTGCTTGCTACCCCTGGGCAGGCAGCTTCTCAACAAATCAATCAGGGGTTGGGATTGGGTTGAAATGACGAATGTCCGTCTTCTACCCATTCGGATGGCCGAAGCTTCTAAGCCTTTACCCTCTGTGGCAGCAAAGGCTACCCTTTCGGATAACAAGAACCGAGTGCTTGTATTTTATATGCCCAGAGTTGACTGATTACAGATTTCAGCCAGTACAGTAACCAGGACGACTCACTGCTATACAACACACATGCCACAGGCGCTCGCACTGTTTTAGAGGTTCTGGACGACTGCGAAATGCCTGCATTTGCACTTATTATTTCACTGACTCGCTTGTTTCTTGATAGCTGTGGTCGGTAAGTCTGATAGCTTTCCTCGTCAATAAAAGTAGTTAAATGTGTATTGGATAAATACGTTCGCTCATGAATTACTCGGATGTAGTCATCACTGGGAGAATTTTCTTTTTCGAAACATGCATTGCCTGTTTCAGTAGCTAAACGATAGTGTATTTCTCCTTACAAGAAAAGGAGCTGATTTTAAAACCCATTTCAGATGGTGTTTTTAGCTGAGTAAGGATTTTATCTATTCTGTAACTGTAATGGAAGTATTTTGCTCTGTTTAATAGCAGCGCATCTTTACCATTACACTATTTGAATATATATATATATATATATATATATAAAATTAATGAAAATTTTATTCATTTGGAAGACTGAAAGACGGTGCTGCATTCAAGGAATTCAGATGACACAATGAAAGTATGTCTGTAGTACAATGTATTCTCTTAACTCAAATGTGCCTAATAATCTTTGGGGGTAGATTAAAAATTCCATTACGCATCGTTAATCGTAATCGTCATCGTAGTTTCCTTCTCTAGCCTTCAGTATGAACATTAATATTTCAACTGTCATGCGACCATTACAAGACTAAAGACACAATCCAGATGATCCTAATTATTCTGCAGACATCTTCTTTTACGGAATATATCAGGGATTGAAGTCGAACATTCGAGATGAAAAGTAATTTTATTAATTTCCAGAGAAAGAATTTATTGAACCCGTCCACCGCCTCTTTCTTGTTCTTGTGTTAGAACGTCGATGTCATCCCGGTTTTCTATTTTATATAAAAAAAATCTAGAAAACAGAAATGCATAAAAAGATTGCTCTTTATACTCATTCTTCTTTCATTGGAAAGAAAGTTTTGTTTTGAACAAAAATAATTACTGGAATGAAAAAAATTTCGAATTAAAAAAAACTCGCATTTAAATTAGTTCATTCACTCAAGAAGTTTGAGAAATAACGAATCACCGTATTTCTACGAGTCTAAGATGCACTCTTTAATTTTAGTAATTTATCGAACACACCTTAGCTAAGTGAAATATTACAGTATTATGCAACTAAAAGAAACTCAAATGTTTGGAGCTATAAAAGCGATTGCTTGAGCATAAAACACATGTTTAATGTCAGACTAAACAAACATTTAAATTTAAAAAATAATCTATTTAGGTGCAAAAAAGTGCAGTCGGTATTACTGGTATCTTTCTGAATTTTCCCTCTATTTCACGTAGACCTTTCCTTTCTAGTTGGCTACCAAGATATAAAAGAAAAATATTGATATATTTCTAGCATGCGTATTCAATATTATTTTATTTAAATGTTTATATTTTATCTTATATTTTATCGAATATTCACTGTTTAAATTTTCATTGTATGTTTCTCTTAATCGTTGTTATGTTTTCTACAAAGTGGACGTCATCAGAAACAAAATTGTGGGAAGAATGGAATTTTTAACTGAAATTTTTATACCTTCATTAATAGATGGGTTATTTTTATAAAAATGCATACGAATATTGCACATAACATGTAAATTATTTTATAAAAGTTGCAGATCATTTCTTGGTTTTATGCTACAGGTTGATCAAAAGTATTTACTTTTTAATCACTCTTTTATCCGTTCCCTAAGTGCATTCGTGACTTAATTTTCATGGGAAGTATGAATTCAAATATGCTATTCATATGGCCGCAGTAACAGAACAATTCGTCAAGTATGTCTGTCCCTAAGAATTCGGAGGGAAAAAAAACGTTTACATTCGAAAATGTCTCGCGAATTTCGATTATATCGCGCATCATGTAATATAATGCTTAGAAGAAATTAAACGGAACTTTCTTATTGAAAAATATGAATATACGAATTTAAGAGGCTAATCGGTATAGGGTGAATTAATAAATTTAATGCAGACTCCTTTGATCTTTATTTCTTTTACTGAAAGAGCTATAATAGAAGAAAGAATAACGGTTAAAACAAAGATGTATTATTGAATAATATTTAATTTTATTTAAGATGCTAGAGTCACTTTACAAATATTGGGAATTGAAGAATATAAAAGAAGATATTAAACTACTCTTAACAACGCGAATTTATGTCACTGTCTATGAATGATATTCTTAATAACTATTAAGGAGTAACTAGTTCGGCCTACAGTTCTGAATCCTACTCAATATACATGCGAATCTCATGGGACATTATCTGAGCTCCTAAATCTACTCAGTCGATTCTCTGGAGGCTCGACGTGTCTTGGATTATTAGTGGGTGTCAGAATCATCTATACTGCAGACAAGCGGATAGGATAGTTACGGATAGGAAAATTGAAGTTAACTGAAGGAAAATTTGATTCACAGCTTTCTTAATTGAATATTGTTTCCTTATTAATATATTTTTCATTCGTCTGAGAATAAAACATTTTTTAAACTTAAAGAATGTTTGCAACATACACAATGTGTCTACAAAAGTTTAGGAAGGAAAATCGTACTTCTTTTAGACTTCTATATATAATCCTTGTAAGTGTTATAGAACGGTTGGCATATTCATATACCTGCTTAATTTCTTAGTAGATGGCATCTTCTGGAATATTTTCCATGTCTCTGGTAGCAATTTCCTGAATTTCTTCAACGCTGTTGAGGTTAAACTTGTTAGGGAAGACAAAGCAGTTTGCAGGTGTTAAATCTCGTGAATAAAGGGGGTGATTGAGAACTGTGACTTTTCTGTTGCTAGAAATTTCTTGACGAGAATGGAACTACGTGACGACGCATTGTTATGCAGCAGATACCAGTTATTCCATTAAACGTTTTGAAGTCTAACACTCTGAAAGGTCTGCGTATAAATTGTTTACAAAATACGGAGTTCACCATCTGTCTCTCAGAAACAAATTCTCTCTCAGTTATCCCCTTTCAATTAAAAAAGCCACCAACAGGGCATTTACTTGAGGTTTCTGAAATAGAAGCCTCTGTGGCTACTACGAGCTTTCTTCAGCTAAAGTAGATAATTGCCGTTTTGCATCAGAATAATAAGAAAAGAACCGATTTTAATCTTCAATCAGAATCCGTATGAAAATATCAAGATTAACACTTAGGATATGAATCAAGCCATGTGGTGCAGAAACTGATATTTTTTCAGCTTTCGAACGCATGGCAGGAGATTGTTGTAATTCCCCAAACTAAATAAAACATAGAAGAAATTTCTTGACTTATACAGGTTTTTAGTTGAATGCACTATAAAATTAAAAAACAATTATTTTTAACTCTCATTATTCTTGGTGATCTGCGACTAAATGATGGAGGATGCCTATATGGACTATGTAGATAGATAACAAATTTTCCGAGAAGTGATAGTACAGAAATAACGTATATTTTTACTGTTCGTTTAAATTTCTGTTCGAGAATTTTGATTTAAAATCTATCAGGGTTAGGAAGCCCATTGTTTGATTTTTAGCCGCATATGACCAAGGGTATTACGATAGCTGAAAATTATTTTTTGCATTTTAGTTCATCTAACTAACACCGTGCAGTTAAAAAATTATAGACATTTTTTATATCTTTAAATATAATGAATTGTAAAAAGTAATGAAAAATAAGTTCACGGTTTCTGAGCGTAGGTAAGGCATTCATTTTAATGAATTTAACAGCTATGTGACGTCATCTTTTCTCAGGGTCTTCTGATCTATCAGGTGGCATAAGATTACTTGGAATTAACCTAAATTTCTGTATAATTAGTAAATTTAGATTAATTACAAAGAATAAATATCTCAAGATTACTTGAGATATTTATTCTTTGGAATTTAATCTAAATTTCTGTACAATTAATAAATATCTTATCTTTACTTAAAATCTAGGGAATGTTAGTAATAAAGCTTTAAATTTTTGATTTAAAAATGAATCTTCTAGCAATCCCTCAGCAGGTAAAAATTCGAACGTTCTTTGAAAAAGTCAAAATTTCGTAAATGATGTTACACGATCTCTATGGTCTTAGTTTGCAAAATTTTCTATTTTAACCGATGGTGAAAGAAAACAATTTTACGATAGACAGTTTGAGTGTTAAATGAGGATATATGACAAAAATTATTGCTAAGTGTGGGAGGGGCGCATTAAATAAGAAAAAGAGTGTTGCGAAATTTTGGAGTTTTATTAAATGCATTTAGGAGTAATAATTTTCAAGCTAATCAGCCCAGCAGAAAGTAGTCAACAATTAATTCCGAGGTTTGATCCAAACAAACAAACAAAGAAACAAACTAAATACTACGTATTATAAATTATTGAACATGCTCTAGAAAATGTTTGCTCTAATTCTTTCCTGTGATATCTTTATTTGGTACAATGAATAACCAACACTAGTCGTGAATTATCAGCCTTCTGCATTATTTTTAAGAAAACGTGTATGCAACAAAAGACTTGTACAGAAATTAAAATATCAATATTTGAAATTTGCATACAATTCGATGATGAAGTATCAGAATAAAATGAGTGATACTTTGTTCCAAAAATGGGACACCATATTTCGTTAGCTGGCTGTAATGCGTTTATTGTCATCGCTCCATCTTCCTTGGAGCAGCACTTGCCCTTATCTCAGTATTATTATAATGAATGGCGATCTCTTTTGGCAATTCTGATCGCGGGTCTTTCGATGTAATAGGATGGCGTTTCAGAGAACGGAACAGCTTTCAAATGTAAATGGAGCTACGAAATCGATCCCTGTTTGGAGGAGTACCCATTTGACGATGCCTTTCACAGCCTGCATTTAACCTCTTTTGATTAATTATTCTCCTTATGCAATTGGAAGTTATCTCGTGAAATTCGAAGACATTGAATTATGGAGTTTACACGAAGCGAAAAACCTTTTTGGGAATGTTCCAGAAATAAGTATCACGATTACAAATAACTCTAATTTCATTACTAAAGTACGGAATAGGAGATTTTTAGATTTAATGTAGAACCGAATATGTAGAACCGAATAAATTTAATTCAAATGTACCTTTTAGTAATATTGATTCGGAGCTGGTACACACATTTCTGTCTTTCGAGTTCTACATCAAGTGCAAAGGATTATAAGAAATTCAAGAACGGGAAGGCTAAGTGAATAAAGTTTATAAAAGGGAAAGTTTTAATTATTGTTGTAAGTAATTTGTTTTACTAAAGCATTAACTTTGTGTAACTTAAACACAAATGTGTATTGTGACATAAATATATTGCTGTGAATTTTTGTTAATATTGGATTTCATTCGACTCTATTGAAGTTTTTATGTATTTTTTAGTGTTATGTATTGCTTTATTTATTTATTTAATGCATTTATGCAATAATGAGACTGTTTATTTTGTTCAATCTAATGAATGATTATCTCTATGTTTGTAAGTATTTATTTCATAATTACATTTTAGAACTTGTAATGCTGAATCGACTGAAGACTGAATTGCAAAGATAGCTCATTTAGAGCCAGATATATAGGTGACAATTTTTCTACTAGGCCTTGGTGACATTGATAACTTCTCACCGACTTGGCGACGTCCTAGATGTTTCCAGAAAACACAGTTTTGAAACTTTTGTCTTATAACACCAGCCGACAGTGAAAGCAGTGATAATGAAGAAGATGTTACTCCCGTTTAACTTTGAAGGCATTAAACGAATTGTTGAAAAGGGAGTATGAATTGCCAGACTTTGCAATGGAGATTGAATCAAACTAAGAGGAGGCTTTGTAAAAGGCATTGGAAAACTCTGCTCACTCTACTGCGCAACTTTGATAGCGTTGCGCGTAATTTATTATCCCAAACAAAAATCATCGACGTTATATATATACAATTTAATATTAACTTTTAGATGCTTTAAGTTTATATATATATATATATACATATATAACTACTACGTACATCTTAAGCATTAAAAAAAAGTCTTTCAGTTGTTCGTAGAGTTAACTAACTTATGGAACTGATCTTAACATGGGCGCAATGTATTAATGTGATAATTTCCGCGTTCGGCAAGAGTTTAATGTACAGATTCGTTCACACGGTGGCTTTAAAACCATAAGTGGTCCAAGTAGAGTTTCGTTACTAAGCAGTTGACGGTTAAGAACAAGGTCTAGGCACCCCGGCGGCTTTCACAGACTGTTCACAGATTCGGGTATAGTTCGGAACCCGTCATTATCTAGAGAAATACACTCCCGAAGTCCCACGCTGGCTGTAAAGGGAATTTTTATAGTAAAAGTTAGGTGTACATGGCTATTCATAGGCAACATTCTCATTATTGAGAGTCTGTACATTTCACTATTTTAAATTGAATGTACCTGGATCTAATACACATTAGGATAAATTGTCATAGTGCCTGCATCAGCACTTTATGAAACATTACATGCATAACCATTATGATTACATTACATACATAACATTATATACCGACATAATTATATCAGATATACATTACATCAAATACATTACATAAAGATACATCACTTACGGATTAGCATAGTTCAACGGTACATTACATACAGATCAAAATCATTAAATCCAAATACTGGCATACAGATTAGATACACTTGAAACTTAGATTATCATTTTATCGCATGGATCACTGATTATAAAAACAATACTGTGTGGCATTATTTTAGCAGAAGATTACGTTGACTTGGGGCAAGTATATTTTGTAATCATTGATTTGCTGAAGGTCATGGGCTTATTACTAAGCAATTTGGTCTTATTGAACTTCCGCTTAAAGGGGACCCTGCGCTGCATGGTTCGATAGCCAACATTTCGAATTTTCCCCTGAATGAATGGCTGTTTTACAAGATATTGTTTGTATTCAGCTACATTGCTTACTGGGAGTGCATGGTGGAATTCCTGTGTGAGAGTTCAAGTAGTGAGATAATGATCAGGAACGCCGGCCTCTCCACACACACAGTTGCAGGCTGTTGCCAGGTTTTTCATCTTAGAAGTAGTTAGGGAATGGCATATGTCCCGTAATGAAACGCATTAAGGAAGGGTCTGAGATTAGTCTATCTATTGTTTTTTATGGATGAACTCGTGAAGTCTTATGACCTCGGCGATGGTATCCCATTCTTTCAACCAATGAGCCATGACATCCATCCATTTTCAGCTTTTAACACTCGTTACTTTGTACATCACAGAAACTGACTTAGGATTTTACCTACTATTCCAATTTTTCAACTTTATATTACTTGGTATGAGAACGGATCAATCACAGCAAAGAAAACATTAGTCGAAGGTTCCGCTGGGCCAGCTACACATTTACGCATGTGTAGTTGGCTCAGCAATTTTATTCTAAGCAACCTTACCTTCCATGATTATTTACGACTTAAACCTTGTTAAACAGGCGTGTGAATGGATTTTACGATTTTTATGCCTTAACCACAAAAACCTTTGACGACAAAACTCGTCTAAAGGAAGCCTACTAAACCGTTAGAGGCAGGCAACATTACCATTGTGAGAACTGTGATGGCCAAAAATGGGTTAGACAGCATCCTAGGAGTATTAAAAAATTATATGAGTTAATCTATGTTCCCCATAACTGAGCAGTAAAAAAATGCTCGTCTGGGTTCCGGGAGATTGTGTATCTGATAAGAGATCTGGGAATTTAATAGATTTGATAAGTTCTGCGAGATATTAAAGACAAGAATTTTCACTTGATTTTTAACCCATGTGATTTCGTCCTGCCCTGACGACTGCTCTTACTTCCTTCAGGTAAAGTTATTCAGAATGACACTTAAAACTCCGATTTTGACAATGCGAATAATATGAAATTAGCATTTATGCTAAACAGTCTGAGTCTGTGCTTGCTTTGTATATTCTTATTTCTCGTTGCGGTTACTATGTAGACCTCCCTGTTCCGTATATAGGCCTTCTACAGCTCTTTAAATAAGGCATCAAGCTAGAGTCTTGTTGAGTTATTATTAATATTTTCTCCTCCATTTCAACAAGTTGTTACCACCTACTGAAGTAAAGAAAGCAATAATCGGCTTTAAATAATTTTGATTTAATTGAATAAAAGTTCAGCTCTGACTGTGCAACTTGAATAACATTACCTCTTTTAGATACGTAACATGACAGAGAGTGTAAACCTAACCATGGAAGACATAAACATTTTGATACTCTGTATTTGAAATATAAGGTATAGTCAAAGGCAAGTGAATTTCTTTAAAGCTTAAACAATGTAAGAGAAATCTAAATCCATTAGTTTTATGAGTATCTCGGCTTTACTCGCTGGTCTGAGCAGCTGCGTCATGGCACCATCTTATAATGTCGTCGCTGAAGGTTACGGGGCTGCTGCTGGGGTGACCTTGCTGCTGCATAGAAAGGCCTCAAGTTCTTTTTTTCTTTGTTAGAAATAGAATATTCATTGTTGAATGGATAATAGCAATTTCCAAAGTTTGTTCATGCAAAAATCACATCTTAGTTATTTCTCGATAACATGCAACTGCGATTTTGATTATGAATTTGTTTTATGAAAGTCTAAGCTTCTGGACGACGAAAATAGATATTTCAGTAAAATGTTTATGTTATGTGTAAAGAATAATAAATACTTTGACGCACCTTTAAAATGTCAAAATATAAGACATTTTAAAGCTCAGTTTTCTTATAACTAGTTATAAGCGTAGAAATTTGTATACTTCTTTCGATGCTCTTGATAACGTATTTACTACTTTTCTTTTATGTTCCGAATATCAAAATCTTTTAAATAAAATACACTTTTTAACATCCACATAATATTATAATACGCATTTAAAAAAAATTAGGGGAGAGGCATAATAGTTGCTAATTCTAAACTCATAATTTTACTTTTATATGATTGAAAAATACTCATTTTTGACTTAATGTCGTAATCGAAAAGCGAAATTTTCTCCAAATCCTGTAATCTTTGTTAAAATTAATAAATATATAGACAGCTATGCTAATAAGTTAACTTTTTCTTCATTTGTATCCATGCATATTTTGTCTAACTTTGTATACAGACACATTTGCCAATTCGTAATATTTATTAAATTATAATGTTATCAATAAGTAAATATTTATCAAATTATTTATAACTGTATTTGGAAATATAGGCTTGATTAATTCGTAAAACTCCTGTGAATGTTACGGTGAAGAAATTTAGTTATCAAATATATCTAAATTTATAATGATTATGAATATTATCTAAATGTATAATAACCTTAATATTTAATTGTAAAAATAAATTGGAATTCTGTTGTAAAGCACAGCCTATCAGATGTGCTACTTAAGGAAGTAGTAAAGTAGAATTTCTAGAATGTGTATTGTTGAAGTTAAGGAACGATGTCTTCGCACTCTTTTAAGTATTAAAGGAGTTATTTCCTTACATTTTATAATAATTCAGTTACAAGTTTTAAATTATATGTATAAATCATTAATATATGATATGTTATAAATAATTTTTTGATCCATTTCAGAAATACTCACAGAAAGTTAAGTACGTGGAAATCAGCAGCAATATTTAACGATATTTTACTATTAAAATAAAGCTGGTCTGATTTGAAAAGAGTCGAACAGAGCATTAATTATAAAGTGACTCCGAGTTTTGGTTAAAAGATACCTCAGAAGCTAAAAATCATCTCATATTTTTAGCTTCAAGTATTTCACGAAGAAACTTTGTAAATAGAAAAGAAATAATGCGCAATTTTAATATATGCAATACAATAAACTTTGACTTTTATTAGCATTTAACGCCTTTCGGAATGAAATGTTTCAAAATCTATTCTTTCACATATTTAGGACTCTAAAATATTGTAGAAAAAAATATATATACTTTATACATGTATTTACGGCGTAATGACAAAATGTTTAACTTCAATCATGCTAAAACTTAGTGATCTTAATAGAAAGTCATTGAATGGTTTGGTCTCCAAGAGGAGTGCGCTATTGCCATGGCTTGAGTCGAATTATAACTCATGGCTTCAATCGGTCACTTTTTCACTTTCAGCGCTTGTTGTTTACTGGGTGGCTGAAATTAATATTTTAAATACGAAGTAAATTTAAGAAAGTTAGATAAGTTTACTTACGTTTTTTCTCCGTGGTATTTAAGAAATTATTTTTCAGTTTAAAACAGTGCTATCTCGCATATCCGTATTTCATTCTCATCGAATAGAGCAAACATTTAACTTTTTAAACTAATTAATAAGAGTGAAAAACCTGTAAAAGCAAATTAATGCTTTCTCAACCTAAAGAGTTGAACTGCATTAAAGCTTATACCGTGAGTGGAAAGATAAAATTCCTTTACCTGTAAAGTTCTTCAGAACTGGATAAAATAAACTATGATCTACCAAAAAATAACTTTTACTTAAAAGAAGTATTGCCAATTATTTCTGGATTATTAAATTTTGAGTTGTTGACTCTTTGTCGATTGCCATGGCCTATGGTTTTAATATATTTTATTGGGGATTATGTACTACGATAGTTAGTTTAGGAGTTTCTTCACGGCACAAGAAAAGAAAAAAAAAGAGGCAGAGAGAGAAGAAGGCTGTTTCAGAACATAATTCACGTTTGCATAAATAAAATAAAAAATAAAAAAAAGGTAAACTCTAATACGACTGGAAACACGAGAAAGATGATTAAAACAAGGATATAGCTAAAGAACGGCTGAAGTTTTAATTTTTGAGTTAGTTTAAATGAAATTTTCATATCTTTAAAATAGTGTTCTCTGAGATAATCTTACTCCTAGAAATAAAATAGCGTAGCAATAGACAGAAAGGCTACTTAAATGTTGAACAGCAAGGAAAAACTTCAATTCCTTATACTGAAAGAAATTGAGCTTGCAAAGGAATAATAATAAGTTAAAATACTTTTAGGCTTTTTTTACATGCATCAGTAATAGATAATTTTCTGGATAATCTTGCTTACAGAAAGACATTACAAATAGCAAGAAAGGGAAGTGTCCCAAATTAAAAGAGGAGGCGTGTGAAACTTCAATTTTTGTATTGGAATAAACAATTGTACAGAAAAGAAATTAGTTTTCTGACATAATCTCTCTTCCAGAAGTAAATTACAAATAAAAGAAGTTGCACTGAGAAGAAAATTAAACTTCAAGTATTATCTGGGGGATAGACAGAAAAGGACAGAGAGAGTAAAAGGCTATATAGAATATCAACCATAGATTTATACATCAACGAGAACAAACGAAGGCCTGTAAGAGGTTATTGGGTGAATTGACTGAGGGACAGAATTTCGTTCTGCAACACGTTAATAACACGTTAATATCGCCACATTTTTTTTCGGACTATAGAGAATTTATATATCCGTATTGTATGAATTTATATAGTCAATTAAAATTTCGGAAATCGGAACGAAAAAGAAAATACCGTATTAAATATTTGAAGGTTAAACCTATTTTCTCCATGGAGGAAAATAAACTGGTAAAACGCAAATTAAAGAAAATTACAAAATATAATCAAAAAGTGTTCACTTCAAAGAGGGAAAAATATAAAAAAAACTGGAAATTTATACATATTAATACCAAAAATATAAAAAAAAATTTAATCTCCTTTGTTTAACGCTTCAAAGAGAACTTATCAAGGGAGAAATGTTTTGAAGTCTTAATCCAAGTTGATTAGTGAGTGACGAAAAACATGTTTCGTTCCAATGAATTCCCTAAGACTTCAAACCACTTTAAATTAATCCAATTTTCTTTTCAAACAAAATTTAATTTAAAAAAATTAAAAAATTCATTTCTTTTCGCTGCATGTCTTCGCACTTACAGTACAAAAAATCATATACAACTGCAAAAATTATCTAAAAAATTATAAAAAGGCTAAAGATGAATCAATTAATATACAAAAATAAAAATTAAATAAATCTGTTTACAGAATTTAGTAATCAATTTAATTTCCAAGATTGAAAATTAGATTGTATAGTCCTAGTAGCTGGCTCATCTAAGTGAAGGATTAAGTTATATATGTATATATACCGGGTGATCAAAAAGTCAGTATAAATTTGAAAACTTAATAAATCACGGAATAATGTAGATAGAGAGATAAAAATTGACACACATAGTTAGAATAACATGGGGTTTTATTAGAACCAAAAAAAGTTCAAAAAATGTCCGACAGATGGCGCTGGACAGCAAAACGTCAGTGACCGCGCATGAAAATCGTGTATAAAAGAAGCTGTAATGAGAGAGAGAATCAGATGCACCAGCAGTCGCAGCATGTTGACGTTACCTGAAAAGGCGCTTTTAGTGAAGCTGTATTATCAGAATGGGGAATGTGCTAGTTCAGCGTTACGATCCTATCGCCATAGGAAGGGGATTCGAACGGGTAAAGTTCCGTTGACAAATGCAGGTGTGGCGAGAATGATTTCGAAGTTCGAGGCCACGGGTTGTTTACAAGATAGACCCCGTAGAGGCCGACCGAGCACAAGGCGTAATGCTGCTGAGACAGTTCAGGAAGAAATGGAAACTGTAGCGGGTTCGTCTATGCACGGGGAAGTCAGCGCTCGTGCAGTCGCACGTCGCAATGGCATTCCATATACTACTGTTTGGTTGGTACTTAGGCGTACCCTCCGATGCTATCCTTACAAAATCCATCGGCATCATGGACTGTTTACCTGGCGATTTAGTGAAGCGGATGGCATTTGTGGTGTGGGCGTTTCAAAAGATGGCGGAAGATGACGATTGGTTGAGTAACGTGTTGTGCACCGATGAAGCTCATTTCACGCTCCGAGGGTCTGTCAACGCCCACAACTGCAGAATTTGGGCTACCAAAAATCCTAGAACTGTCGTGGAAACTCCATTGCACGACGAGAAAGTCATGGTATGAGTTGGATTTGCCACATCTACTGTTATCGGGCCTTTTTTCTTCGAGGAAATGCGGTTCTTCGAGGATTCTGATTTTGTAACCGCCTACCATACGATAGGATTCGAGATAGAATCCTCGAGAAGGCAAGGGTGCTTGAAGTCGTCTACTCCCCTTCCTTCTAATATCGGTCATCATTTTGGTGAAGATTCTGAAACGTTCTCGGTGAACTGTGGAATGGTTACTTCCTAATAATGCATAGCGAACGAAGTGTCTGGCCCACTGGATTTAAAAAAAAATTCTCGGTTATTAATGTTGAAGTTAAAGCATATTCAGATATACAGAACGTATCATTAGCAACCACTTTCATAACATATGGCCTCCTCGATTCCCAGAGCTCAATCCACGCAATTTTTGGATTGGGGACACTTGAAACGTCTGTAAGTCGTGACAATCCAAGAATTTTACATGATCTTAAAGCCAGCATTTCATGCTACGTGCTGAACATTTCCCAGCACACACTTCTGTCAACTATGAAAGCATGCCGTCTTGCGATTTCAGATGATAGCTGAAAATTATGTCCATCACGTGGAACACGTTTTTTTTGTAATAAAATTTGTAAAACTGTGAAACTATTGTAAAGGTGTGTCTAAAGTATAATTTATTGATAGAATGCCCTCTGGCGACGTTATTTGTAGCTAATTTTTTTTTCTTAAAGAAATTCCTATCTCTTCATTAAGTCCGCCAAAAGATTTCACAATTTTCTGATCGATGGTTTCGCTTGTAGGTAGCAAACAGGGGTCTTTAATTATAGACACCCTGTATATTTAAAGTGAATAAGTTATTTCAAATATTTCTACTTCATTTTGTTTAAAAGGCACGTGTTCTAGAACTGATTCTTTATTTTAAGCATTTGGCAGGACATTATGCGGACGCTATGCTTCGAAAACCAAACGTAAAATTGGGTGTTGTAGAAAGATCTTTAGCACGAACCGTTCTCCAATCCCGTGGCAATCAATGGCAAGTTCAGCGTCAATTCCGAATCGTGGAAACAGCAACTCCATTAAGTAGATGAACTGCGCAGGCACTTGGGGTAGAATCGAAACGCGGTGATTGGGAACAAGAGGACTCAGGGGAGCACCTCGAATCTCTGACAACGTTCCCTATCTTGGGAAATCTGAGGATTGTTGCGGAGGCACGGGACACGCTCAGGTCCCGCCGGGACACTATCTTCACTTTCGTGTACTTAAACCAGCACCGATATCGACATGACGTTGTCGGTTCTTTTCAACTTCAATTCGATAGAGGATCGATAATCTTCCAGATCGATTCAGAATTCTTTCCATTTTAAAAATTCGCTTGCATTATTATTTGTAGCCGAGTTTAAGATTTTGTGGAGTTATCTTGGGGACTTCCTTTTAATCTCTACTTCATCCACATTAATTGAAAAACGCTGTTTTCGTGTAGCATTGATTCTGAATTTTGTGAATTTCAATAAATCTTTATGAGGAAATTTTTATGAGGAAAATCTAGTTTGATAATGGACTCAGACCAAAAAATTAAACAACTATAGCCAAACGGAAAACCTTCAATGTTTTTATACAAGACAATTCCTCTTTAATCCTTTTTAGCGTTGTGTTTGTTATTCTTTAAAACATTTATTTTTTAATTTCTTTTTCTTTATGTAAGAAGAGTTGAGAAACATTCGTGCTTGGCCCACCAGCGGCCGAGCGGTAAAGTCGTTAAACACTGGTAGTTTATTCCGAGTTCGATTCCCGCGAACGGTCTGGCTGGATGAACGTTTTCGTGGTTTTCCCCATGATTAACGCCAATTTGCTTTAGAAATCTTACACGAAGGCATCCCACCCTTCCGTGTAGTGCCTTACTAAGGGCGGAATGCGTAAAAATAATTTTAAAAAAAATTCTTGCTTATGACACTTCCATTTTCAGCGCTTACTTTTCTATGAACTTATACATCAAAAACGACTATTGTAACCACTCTTATTAGCTATTTTTGATATAGTATATTCTCTGTAAGATTTGTTTAGGGTTTTTAAAAGAAGACTATCACAAACAACTATTATTAGTAGTCTTTTTTGACGTAATTTTTCTAAGATTTGTTTTGACTGATCAAAGGAAGACTGTTATAATTGCTGTATGTATTCTTATAAACAGATATTATATATATATATATATATATATATATGTTTTAAATAGATAATGTATATATATACTGTTGTACTGTTATAAGTATTTATTATTATTAGTCTCGTTTGACGTGCGTTTTCAAATCGTAAACCATTTTTAAGCTAGAAAATGCTACGAAAGCCTTTTTACTTACTACGTAAAGTTTATATACGTACATTTTTATATAAAAATATAAATTTTCTTATATAAAAATACATAATCGTTCCATAAAAGCAAGGATTTTCTTATGGAAGAGGAACTGTAATTGGATCTGGTGTATCCTCCCTCTGAAGACGTTATATCGGTGTTAATTGAGTTTCTCTTTTTCTTTGTTCTTTTTTGTTTTTTACTATTTTATTTTTGGTTTTCCTTCTGATGGTTAATTTTAAGTTTTCTTTTAACTTTTTTAGAATTCTTATTCTACATTTAAAAGATTTATTGAAATTCATTAATTATGAATTTCAATTTTTGTTCTTTGGGAAAAATTAGTTCTAAATTTCTATCTTTATGTATATATATAAAAACAAGCTTTCTAGAAAGTTGTGAAGACAAACATTTCTTGTATTCTTTTTCTGATAATAATTCTAAAAATTTAGCCAATTTGATATTAGCACTCCGAAATTATATTAGTAAGTTTAGACATTTAATGCATGCAGCTATCAGTTTATTTCAGTCAGGGTTCATAAATTACACAAAGTCTGCTATTAATTCTACAAAATTGAAATTAATAATTTTTTTAAAGAGAGCTATGGTTTCCAGACGACTCGATCTTATCTTCAACAGGCAGAGATATCTCTTAAATTATAAATATTTACAAATTTTTTTCGAAATTCAAATAGTTTTACACAAATGCGAGAAATAAAATGGAGTAAAGAATAACGCAGATTAGTTGGGCTAATTATTTCCATTTTTTATTTTACGCAACATATTAACGAAATCAATTCTCCTGCTTTTACATGTAATTTCGGATTTAGTCGTAAGGTTTATCTTAATTTCATTAACAGTTATTTTAAGTTATGCAACTTTCCTATCTATTACAATTTCAGCTTACAATTTCCTACAAGAATGTAATTTCAGAAACGCAGCTAATGCAAATGAGTAAAAGTACTATTTAAGTCGATGTTTCGCCGACTTCGAGAGAGAGAATCTGACATTCCTGACTACAGCGCGTTTTTACTTGGGTTCGCCGATTTAATGAATATTTAGGGGTCAACTACTTAGAATCCTGATAACTCCGGCTATATCTTTCAGATAACTTTAGTTAAGCTTAGTTAAGTTTAAATTAATAATTATTTAAGTTCAAGCCCAACTGGAAGCTTTGTGTATACTCCGGGTTAGGAGTTGATTGTAATTATTCTGAGAAATAAAGGGTAGTTAACCCTTCTTAAGTCTTACGTGTTTGTTCACACACTTAAGTGATTATTATTTGCTTGTTAGTGTTTGTGGGGTTCTAAGATTGAGCCTTGGATTATATAAGCAAAACACCACATTTGGCGCCCGAAATTGTTCTTAACGAACCATGCCGCTAGGCACTGAAGATTTCTTGTTGACCCCTCCCACCTTTCAGTTCCCTCAGCCACAACCAAACCCCATGGACGGATTCGGATTTATCGTGGAAACTATGAGAGCGGCGATGCAGCCAACAGCAACTATTGATGGAAGAGGATCCGTAATGATCTTCCTGAAGCTGCTGGATCTACACTTCACGTTACATCCTGTCAACCAGCCGCAAAGAATTATCATCGCTGCGTCGAATTTAAAAGGTCAAGCCCTCAGATGGTACAAGAATATTGGCAAGAGTTTGTTGGGGAATCCAGAATCCCAAACGTGTACTTGGGAAAATTTAAAAAAATCGCTATTGAAAGCATTCCCAGCGGTGAAAAGAACGCGCAAAACTCGAATCAGAATTACTTAGGAAATATGAAACTAATTTTTACGAATTAACACATTTCATCTTAAGGAAGATCCACAATGTCAAATTATTATATGGGAAAAGGCACGACAAAGAAATCATCGAAATAATTTTGCCGCGGTTGCTTCCATTAATTGAGGACTTTCTTGAAGTTAGAAATCCGCAGACGCTGGCAAGCTTATTCGAACTAGGTGTCAAATTTCAGAGTAGGCGAACGGCCGAAAACGCGCGTGCGAACAACTTTAGGCAGAACAACTTATTCAAGGTTTCAAGGCCAAACGAAACCTCAAGGTCAGCAGAATTCTTATCGGCAAGAGGGAAGGGTAGCAAAGCTGGATAAGAAAAAAGCTGGTCAGACCAAAGCGTGGGGAAATAAAAAACAGCTTGACCAAGGGGTGGAAAAGAAAAAGTTAAATAAGTCACAGTTTGAGAAGGTAAATCCCTCATAAATCAAACTGAATACGGTAGTAGTACAAAATTTGGCATTGCCAGAGATCCAGATATTACTAAATGATGTCCCTACGACCGCCCTACTGGATACCGGGCCTCAATGCAGGTTCCTGTCACAGGATTTTTTAAAAAGCATTTTCATCGTTATAGACTGCTTAAGACAACGGGACAACGGGTGATTGCTGCCCAAGCGAAACAGTGTGTCTGTTTGTGAAAAGGGGGGCTCCATGTTCAAATAAAAAACGAGGTCCAGAAAATAAATTTTCTCGTAGTAAAGAAGTTGTTAACCGCTGTCATATTGGGGGTTGATTTTTTACGAGCAGCTAGCGCAAAAATTAATTTTAAAGATTCTACCTTACAGGTCAAGATGGACAAAATTCAACAACAAAAAACCGCAGTCCCGAAGGTGAGTCTAAGTTACCTCGAAGAAGGAAAAAATGAAAAAAATTCAACAATTGGTGAGAACCTTTTTTCAGTTATTTGATGACGAACCTGGCTTCTGCCAGATTGTCTCGCATAGCATAAATACTGGTAGTGAGCCCCCAGTTCGTTCAAAACCTTATAGATATGACCGTGTGAAGGAAGAGATTCTCGAGCAACACATTAAGAAAATGCTCGAGGATAAAATAATTACGCCAAGTACCAACCCCTATGCTAATCCTGTAGTTTTATGCAGATAGAAAAATGGACTGCCACCCGCAGATCCGAGCGCATGAAGATTCGCAATTGATTACCGAAAATTAAATAGCGTAACGAAATACTCAATATATCCCCTCCCGTTAATAGATGAAATTTAAAAACAAATTCGGTCTACTAAATGTATGACCGCTTTAGATCTGACGTCTGGCTATTTTCAAATTGCAGTAAAACCCGAGGATGTCGAAAAACAGCTTTTATTACAAAGTCACTCGTGTATGCCTTTTTGAGAATGCCGTTTAGCTTAAGCGGAGCTTCGGCTACATTTCAAAAAGTTATGAATATTGTTTTAAGGCCAGCCTTTGGTGAAAGTCCAGCCATCTATCTCGATGATATTATTATGACAAGCGAAACTCTAGAGGAACGCATTAAACATTTAAAGGAAGTTTTTACATTATTAAATGAGGCGGGCCTAAAAATCAATCCAAAAAAATGCAAATTTGCCGCCAAGGAATTAAAGTACCTCGGCTATAAAATCTCAAGAAACGGCATTGAAACTGACAACTCTAAAATTTTAGATATTGAAAGTTATCCACCGCCAAATACGGAGAAGAAATTATCATTTTTTCTGGGGATGTGTTTCTATTATACAGTATTCATAAAAGATTTTGCAATAATAGTTGAACGCTTGTTGGTTCTTAAACGAAAAAAAGACGAGGTTCACATGGACAGCAGAGGCGAACACGACGTTGGAAGAATTGAAATACGACTTAATTAACGCCCCTATTCTTAAATTCCCGGAAGGGGATCAAAATTTAGAAATTGCAACAGACGCATCACACTACGCAGTTGGCGCAGTCCTTTCGCAAAACGGGCAGCCAATAGCTCTTTTTTAGCAAGACGCTTAATCAAACCCAACGAAATTATAAGGCAACTGAGCGATAAACCCTCGCGGTTCCTATTACCGGTGCAAAAATTCCGCCTGTACTTCGGAAGTTCTCCGATAACTGTGTATTCAGATCACGTGGCAGTTGGTCGCCTATACTGCGGTAAAAACCTTTGGCCCCGGCTCATACGTTAGACACTAAAACTACAAGATTTTAATTTAATAATAAAACAGACACTGGGGAAAGAAAATGTTGTTGCGGATGCACTATCAAGAGCAAAGATGGATGAAGACGGAAATACAATTAAATGTACGGATGCTTACTGCGAAAGTAATTGAATCCCGTAAAACAATAATTGCCGAATTTAAAAAGGACCGGAATTTAAAGGCATATACATTCATCTGGAAGATCCCGAAAATTTTGAACATGTAGACTTAACGGCTGTTCGCGATAAGGCGGCCCATTATGAAGTTATCCATACGTTGCTGTTTTACACGAAAACAACCAACGATAATCAAGAATTGCGACCGGTAGTCCCTATCTCTCCTATCTATTCTAATTTCAGCTTACACTTTCCTACCAGAATGTAATTTTAGAAACGCAGTTAATGCAAATGAGTAAAAGTACTATTTAAGTCGATGTTTCGCCGAGAGAGAGAGTCTGATTTTCCTGACTAGCGTGCGTTTGCCTTTTGGCTGCGTTCTCTCTTAGCTATTACGCTCGGCCATACTTTAGGCCCTTGCTTGGCGTCGCCGATTTAATGAGTATTTAGGGGCCAACTACTTAGAATCCTGATAGCTTCGGCTATATCTTTCAGATAGCTTTAGTTAAGCTTAGTTTAGTTTAATTTCATAATTATTTAAGTTCAAGCCCAAGTGGAGGCTTTGTGTATACTCCAAGTTAGGAGTTGATTTTATTTATTCTGAGAAATAAAGGGTAGTTAACCCTTCTTAAGTCTTATTTGTTTATTCACACACTTAAGCGATTATTCGCTTGTTAGTGTTTGTGGAGTTCTAAGATTGAACATTGGATTAAATAAGTAAAACCTCACATAGTAATAAAACAATTTTAAAGAACTCGATTTCTTTGCATAGTTTAGCAAATATTAGCGGATGAAAACAATATCGAATGTCAAGTTTACATTTTTACTTCATATTATTTTGTTTAATATTAAACAAAGTAATGTAACAAAAATAAGTATGAATGTTTGTAATTAAAGCTGAAACCGAAAACTTAGAATATGCTAAGACTCGCTATTAGGCTAGTTAAAAATATGTTTAAATATTCAGAAATAGCTACTGGCATATACTTATTGATACGTATAAAGGACTCTACACGAATAAGGGATTCAAGATAAGTCCTAATAGGCAGTTTTATTTAATTTCTAGAATGTTCTTGTTAAAAATATTGATCTTGTTAAAAATATTGATCTTGATAAAAATATCTTGAAAAAATATCTTGATGTCTTGAGGGCAATTTAAGCAACGTCGTTTGTCGGAAAAAAAGGGGAGGAAATAGGAAAAACTCCCTGCGGAATCATAACTAAAAATGATAGAATAAAAGGAAAATATGTACAAATGATGAAATCGCAGTTAAAGAAAAACATTCTTCATTTAGACACAACACTATCCGATAATTAGATTATAATTTTATGGTATTACTTAGTTAACAGTTCCTTTTTCGTTTTTCTTTATCTTTAGAATGAATAAATAAATTACAAAAATCTGTATTATTAAAATTTGTGCACGTTTGTCTGTCTGTTTGTTTATGGTATCATCTCCTTTGCAACGGCGGAGAGTTGAATTTTGATATGTTAATTAAAAACTCTGAAAACGTTAATTTTCGCAATCATTTTTCCGAGTGGAAACAGTCTCGCTTGCTGGAAATAAAAATCTGCTTTATTTCGAAAAGTGTTGCCACTGCCCGCTTTCAAGTCCTAGAATTTGTTATTAAAACATTTGTAAGTTTTATAAAATATAAAATAAAAATAGCGTTACCAAACATTAAAAATATTATTATTATATAAAGTCATATTCTGACGTTGAAGAAAGTACGCGATTGTATGTGAAGTTACTGTATTTCGAAAGTTTTTCGTTAATGTCAGAATTTTAAATAAATAGCTACTGTTTGGAACTTTGTTGTTTCAGGTTAGGATAATTGACAAGATATGTTATTACCACGTTAATTATTTTATTGATATTGAGAAAAAGCTATTATATTACATTAAATTTGAATAATGAAGTCATAAGTGTACGTATTAACCTAAAGAGTCAAATATTTGTTTCCTGGTTTGGCAGCAAAAAAAATTACTTACGAATGGTTGTTTCGGGGAAAGACTGAATGGTTGATTTCATTTATTGCTGAAATGTTTCTACACGTTTTCTTTTCAGGTGTACATAGAACTTATAAATTTTGCTTTGGCCTCAGCCCCCTAATCTGGCGGCCTTGCCCGCTAGTTTAATAAAGATTATTTTAGAAAGGCGAGCTGTCTATTTAATTTTCTTTCTCTATCAGTTTAAAAAATGCTGTTGTAAATTTATATAAATATTTTGCTTAATTGTATTCAGTTTTCATGTATTTTTGTAGAGTTATATTGTTGTGTTAATTTATTTAGAATACCTTTTATAAGAAATGTATTGTGGATTTTGGTTCAATCGAACTTATAGCCACTTTTGGCGTCTGCAGATGTTGTTGTATTTTAGTTATTATATTCTAGATCTCATATTTCTGAAATGGACCGTGTTTGAGTGGTAAAGACAGCTGATTTAGAACCGAATGGTAAATAACTGAATTCTGTATTACCTATTATTCGCATAAGAAACGACGATCAATTTGTTTTCGTTAATTTAGATCTGTACTTCAAATTGAATGATAATAAATTTTGAGTTTATTTTATTTCCATTGTATTCACTTCATGTTTCGATTTTTGTTCGTTCTTTATATATTTTAAGTTTCACTGATAACGAAAAGAAAAGTATTTGCTATGTTTCAGTTTTGCTTTAAAAAACGTAAATGTTTGCTGAGAGAGTTTAAATAAAATGTGAAGTATTTTTGCATTAAAATTTTGGTTTCTTCAATATAAATAAGACAACACGAATATAAATGTACTGTGTTTCCCAAATGTGATGGAATACTTATAATTTCTGAAAGTAATGTCATAAATTTTAAATATTAAATTGGTATGCTAAATTACGCTTTTTTTAAGTATGCTTTTATCTAGTCTTCCTTTTATAGCAATTTTTTCCTATTCGCATGGTGGTAAGGAGAGCTAGTTGGAAAAATCTTGTGCTTGGTTTCGAATATTATATTGTTTTTGCGGGAAGGGGGCACTTAAAATACTATCAAGTTAAAAGTCCTCTCGAGAGTTTAATGGAAAGGAAAGAGGGATAGGAGACCCTGCGCCCTCCCCGAGGGTTGTGCTTCATCAAACGTGGAATCAGTTTAAAAAATGCTATGCTATTCCCTTTTTCGTGAGTGTAATTCGGTCACAATCTGTGGTGAAACCTGGATATTTTGCCTGACAAGGTGGCTAAATAACCTCAGTATTGGCCATTTCCAATGACTGCATTAAGTTGGAAGTGACATTTTTTTTTGGAATAACTTTTTAAAATAAAATATTCTAAAAATAAATATTCACCTCCAAAATTAACCTTACACCATTTCAGATTAGGCGACGAAGTCACAGTGCAGGTTCCTGGGCATCGCCCTACCCTGTGTGTAACATCGTGAAAAACAGAGAGCATAGCTTTTGTGTGCATAGCATAATTCATGACTGGCATAACGTGAATAAGCAAGAAGAAAAGAGATAGCAATTATGGCAGAAATAGCAATATAGTATAGATCTAGTTGCATAAGAAATGCCGCGGAACGAAAAACTTCATTTCGAGATGCCGCCGCTAATTCAATTATTGCTTTGAAAATTGGTCATTGCGTCTAAACGTCTGAAGCTGTAGTGATGGAGCTAGATCTTATGTTAGGATAGGGAGCTTGATCAGCTAACTTGTAGAAGCTAGATATTATACCACTTCTGCTATAAGCAAAATTAACTATGATAGACATATTGTATGTTTATGACATTACTTTGCTTCGAAACGCAATAAATAGTATTTGAACAATCGTCTTTTTGAATTCTTTAATAAGGTTTTTTGTATATGTTATTGTTACATTTTATTACGGCGCTTCTTCAGGAAAGTATATAATTGGAAATTCGTCCCTTTGGTCTTAATTCGCAAGTCTTCAAACCCAAAAAAGTTCCTGAAAGGCCTTATTTTTAAGAATTCATCAGTAAATCACGACATAATTTAAAATGACACGGTTTAATAGACCACATAGAATGCTGTGTTGAATCCAACATAATATTGCTTAAAATAATTAAAATAACTGAAAATGAGGATTCTTAAAATTAAGTTGAACATAATCATTCGTGCAGAATATCTGTCAGTCGAAACACTGCTAGTATAGCAATCTTATATGCTAGGCGTAATGGCTGGGTAGCAATTAAAAATTCTATATGAGTAATGGAAAAGAAATTTTCAGTTATCATTCTCAATATTTATAATAAATAAGTGTCCTGGGTACTAGAATGATATGATATTAATAAAAAAAAGATTTAGTATCTTTAATTAAGTTTTAGCCTTCAGATAAACCAATATAAATGTTTAAATCTGAAAGTTAGTTACAAAAGTAAAAAATGGTGTAGAAGGGCATATGATAGAGATACGTATGGTCACTTTTTTAAAATTTTTATTAACGTTGCAATGAACTCAGTATACGCTTACTGATTTTTTAAAGGATATTTGAAATCAAAATCATAAAACTTTAACCCGCGAAAGATCTGAGCATATTTCTAAGAAGTGATGTTCTGGCTTCTGTTTAGTATTCTTAAAATATATAAAATACAGACGATTGTCAAAATTTAAACTTTATTATACCCATTTGGCATAAAACTCTAAATAATTTTTCAAAGCAATAATTGAATTAGTACTACTATTGGGGAAATATTAGGGGATAAAAAATTACTATTGGAATAAACTATTGGAGATAAAAAATCTAGCTGAATTCAAAACTAATCATCATACAACAAAATGTTAGAAATATTTTGAAAATTTTTTATTTCATAATAATAAATGTCGCAACAATTTTAGAACACTTTAAACAAAAGCAGTTAGTACAGAAAGACAGTAAGTAAATATATACTTCAAAGGAAATCACTTTTCATAATTTCAGTGTAATCCATTTAAATGATATGATATTACTTTTGGGACTAATTAGTATACAGCTTAAACAGCTGAAAGCTTTACGCTGTTATTGAAGAATCCTTTTAGAATAAGGTATTTTCAAACACTCTTTGAATGCTATATAACCGATATGCCATGGAATTAAAAAGACATCGATGCTTGAAATAATTTGATTATACACACAAGAAAAGAAGTTTGGAGAAAATAAACAATAATTGAAAACACCCAACGAAATAATCCATTAGTTTTCTATTTGAAATTAATGATGATAATTCGTGATCAGTGAAATGCATAAGCACCCATCTGGGTCTTCGGGTGTTTTATCGAAAGTCATTGTCACACCAGTTCATTTCAGAATCAGAATATAACCGCACATTTACACCGCATTATTGTCTTCGACGAACCTGCTTTAAAAATTGAAGCCAAAGACATTTATTCCTCTTACGATGGCCACGAGGCAAAACTATTTTCTTCCCGACTGAGGTCCTTAATTGCGTCTTAGTGCCATTCATTGCCTGGATGTCTGGAACACTTCTCAGGGGACGCATTCCAGAGACTCAGAGTAGAATGGAAACTGGAATCGTTGTGATTAGGTCGGAGGATTTTTCGAGAATTGGGCACAAAGCCGCTTATCTTCAAACGCAAAGTGAAAGCAGAAGTAATGATGATCGCAAGAAAAATAAAATAAAAAAAATGTAAGCCTTAATTGTTTCGTTTATTGTCGCAAGTATGATTCTTTCCTAAGACTCATGCACTAGTGCAAGTCTCAAAGCTCAAAGCAGTTATTAGATAATCGGGCCAATCAAACTGCTTAATTTAAACAGAGAACATTTATTTATGAATCATTTATCAATGGAATCAAATGATTATTTCTCAATAAATCCTACTAATGAATCACTTCTTAAGCACAAAATTTACATGAGGGCATTCATTAGTTACAAATATGACAATTAAGACTGGTTTAATTTCCTATGTTCTCGCAATCATAAGTTCGATAAGTGATCCAAAGTTTTACTATGTATAAATTATTAGATTTAAGATATGGAAACAAACAGATTTTATATTTTTAATCTTCTGATTGTTACAATTAATCTCGTTAGGAATGTTTTCATTATATTGTTTAACACTGCAGCGACTAACTAAAAATAATTTTAATTTAAACACACTATAAATATCTTCTTAACTCTTCTTACTCTGAAAATTGCAAAGAAAATAAACTGCACGTATCCCCATTTTCGCTTTCCCTTTTTTCTTTACTTTCGCCTATGTAAAGATGCAAAACAGCCTGTGAAGAGAGAGAGAGATAAAACACTAACTGCAAAATACTATTTACTCAATAATCTTGCACTCACATTATTTAATTGAAGAGCGTGGGGTCATAAGTTTGTGTGTCAAATGTGACAGAGTATATAACTCAGAAGATGAATAGAATATTTTTCAAGGATTAGGGCAACTTAGATTATGTAAACGTACCTGAGAGCTATCTCTCTTAAGATAGAGTTGCTTTCACGGAGGCCTTTTTAAGGCAAATTGCCTCCTCATCACCTTACGCATGGCAAAAACCACATAATGGGAAATTAAGAAAACCGGATCACCGTACGCTTGGCGAAAAATTGATGAAACAAGAATTATTTCAAGAATTAAATTCAGAAGAGCATTTTTTAAAAGGTACCATTTAAAATATTTTAAATTATATTCGCCCGCCAGCAGCCAAGTGCTTTAGTGTGCTTTGCAATAATCCAATGGTCATAACCCAGTCGAAACCGTAAATCTAGTCAAAGAAATAATATGGAAATGCTAGATCGCTGAACAATCAGCAAAGCAGTACGTCTAGAGCGGGGAGATAGTATGAAAATGCCAAACTCTTAATTCGGACGGGAATCGTAAAATGAAAAATGATTGATAAATAGCTCTTCCTTAAGCACATGTCCTCAACTGAGAGATTGTTCTGGCTTGATCATTTGCCAGTAAAAAAAATCTTTGCACTTTTTTCAAGATCAATAATGGATTATTATTATTATTGCATTTTATTACATTAAATAGCATTAGAAATAATAATGCCAAATGTTTCACTGTAGGTATTATTAAGACACTAAAATATTTAAATATAGTTCTAATTTTAAAAAGAGAAACTGAATCAAAGCCCCCAAATCTTATGACTGTCAACTTTTATATGATACCTGTCTTCTGCGTGTTATCAAAAAAGGTCATACCAGTAAATCATTTATTTCAAATAATTTTTTAAATAACTTCACCTGGAAGCACTACATGACCAGAATTTTCTTTCAGTTGCTTTGCTGAATCATCACATAAGATATGATTTATTTCAATACATCCTTTAAGATGTCAGTTTGAATTGCATTTGAGGAATGTTCAGGCCAAGACAATTCCTGAAACTCTTTCTTATTTCCGGTCATTCTCACAGAATCTTTACATGTAGTGAAATAATCTGCTGTAAAAAAGGGTTTCAGAGGAAAATATTGTTTCAGTGTCAATCTACAAAATCCTTGTCATGAAGCTGAAAGAGCTGGCAGAATTGTTTGCACAGGAACGGCAGGATTAGAGTTTCTTAGTAGAAATCTGCCCATAGCATCGGATTCCATCTTGCTCCGTATTTAATTTTTTCCCTTGGTGCTGGTGTTGCTGCGGATGAGAAATATTTATTAATCAGCCGTCTGATTAGTGCAATAGAAAACGAGATTTACTTGGCCAAACGCCATTCTTATAATCACTTCACATCCAGTTTTGGTGTCATATATGCATTATAGGTACGTTTGACGATGATAAAATGTTTGAATGAATAATCTGAGTGTTCTGACATTATGCCACTCTAGCTCTAATTTAAACATACCAAATCAAGACTAAAATTATTGCAAACTGGTGCAAAAGCATCCTTTCAATTTCGCGATTTAGGAAGGCTTACAATTTTTAGCTCATCTTTTAGCAGCAAGTCTATTTGTTTTGTTTTGCGAATACAACAAAGTCTATTTATTTTAAAGAAGGAATTTTTAATGGAGTATGTTTTAAGAAGAACTGGCTCATACTCGCTTCTTGGAGAAAACCAAGAAAGCAAATTAGCAACAAGCCCCTTTTGCCATGATTAAAACCTGGGTTGAACCAGAACCCCTAGATACAAAGCCACGACGTGTTTCCCAGGAGGAGGTGTGATATCAATGTTCGTATGGATTCCATTCCCCTTAATTGTCTCCACTCAGGAATTTGGTGCATGAGTTTCCGGAGTTTTGACGGTCACTGGCTCACTAGGCGTTCATTAGAACAGTTCTTGCATTTTTTAATGCTGTTCACAGAAATGATTTCATGTAAATTAAATTCCGATCCATTAAGTGTGAAGTTCCTTTCGTTAAGAAGAGTTTCTAAGCGATTAAATTTGGTAAAATCAGTAATGAAAACTTTTAATGGAATTCAAAATACTATTTATTCTTATCAAAAACATTCTAAAAATAAAAAATCTCGGTTCTTTACATTGTAATGAAACAAAGTATTTTCCAGATTTATAAACGATGAGAATTAAATATGAAATTTAAGTTCAATTTATTTAAGCCTATTAAATGGGCATTTAAGAAGGCAAATATATGCATCCTTAAAGTTAGCGAGGACGAAAGTATCCCTACTGCAGTGATGTCACGAACTCTGCGCCGAGGCCTTAAGTTTTAGGGGGAGTTGGTTGAACTGCCAGTGGCACAATAAGAAGCGTGATCTTAGGGTGTCAGAAGACTTTCTTAGAAATACTACAGACTGATAGCATTTATAAGATGAAGAGATTTAACAGATTAAACGTTATTCGGAATCATAATTTTCTCAAGTGGCTTATGTTTTACATAATTTCCACTTGATTAAGGAGAAAGCACTGATTTATTTCTTAAACCTGATACACTCTGTGGTTTCCATTTGGAAAACAAAAGTGTCATAATATTTTGGCTTTTCATCGTAGCATGGTGAAAACAAATTCATCAAAACAAATTTCCTCAGTCAAAGCTTTTAGCTATCTTAAAGCATCAGGAAAAAAAAACTGAAACAGCAATTCTAAATATTTCAGTTACATATGAATAGATTTGAAGATACAAAGTTTGCATGTATCTTCAAAATCAGTCTTAGAAAATCTCATGAAAGAAGTATATAGCAAAGATCAAATAAAAAATAAAATCTAAGATCTCCTGTGTTAAATTAATTCTAGTTTTTTTTTCTTATTGAATGATTTCGTACGTATGTTTTCGACAAGAGCAAAAAACGCTGCTTCATTCGGAATGGCGTCAAAACTCTTCTTTTGATGGAATGATCTTTGGACTGTCTACAGACTTATTAAAAATTACTTCGCCTAGGAAAGGAAAACAAAAAACAAATAAATCAGTTGCTTTAATTTTTAGTAAGTAAAATTATCGCCTTATTTTCAGCTTTCAATTTGAAACAAGCTTCGTATCGTAAAACATAAAGGTTTTTATCTTAATGAAGCCAAACAAATCTTTATCATTTGTGTTGGAATGAAAGTTTTTTAACTTCGCAGTTTAATTGTAAGGCAAAATTCTGTATCAGTACTATTTTAACGAACTGCGAAGAAATAGTGATATATTGCTGGTCAATCGTAAAACCCATTGTTCATTGCTTATAAACGCACTTTCTAAGATATCATTTTAACAAACACTACAAAACCGCAAATGAAATAAAACAAAAGCTTATTCAGTTATAGATGTGAGTTCCAGAATGATATTGGGTTAAGAAAAAAGAAGAAATAAAAAACTGACAAAATAATATTTACAGAAAGAAGACTTAAGAGTGAGACAGTTTTGAAAGCTTTTTATGAAATCGCTTTTGCATTAGCTAAAAAAAAACAAATTTTTGTCTAATGAAGAGAAAGGAGTTAAATTCTATCTGAAAAAAATTACAGAACACCTGACTATGAAAAAAAAAAGGAAACTGATTTGCTGTGACTAAGCAAACAGTTATAAAGCTTTATTAGAAAACTTACTGATGATGTTTCTTAAACAACTGAAAGACGATGTTCATGCTTGTTCTCTATTTTCGAACGAATCCACGGACGTCAAATCCTCGTGCACGAAATTAAGAGAATCTGCAGATTATGTCTATTTTGACAAAAAGTATTAAATTAAAGGCACTAATTATCCCATCGAAAAATTATGCAGATATTCGGAGTCGTAAGTGTACATTCAGAGAGCTGTGATCATAGAGGGGATATAATCACAAAAGGGGTTCTCGGCGATTTGTGTGCTCGTACTCTTTCACGACATTCACCGTGTTTCTGGCGAGATTTGGGAAATTTTATAAGTTATCAGGTAAAACGAATAGCTGCGAACTGTATGAATGACAGTATGAGATTGGGAATTGTTCATGGAGGTAAGGATAAAAGGAGGCACCAACTATGACTGAAGCAGTATTTCCAAGCTTTGGTCTCCAGAGGGGTTGCTTTTTGTTTACATTCAGAAGCTCCCTGATAGTGCTTCGATAGTATTTCGACACACGACAGTTCCACACAAATCGAAAAGCGGAGACACTTCCGCATAAAAGAAACAGTGTTGGATGGATAATAGCAATTTATATAGTTTAGCGGTATTTACGGAAAAATCACATCTTCGTTAATTTTTCAATAATTTGATTATGAATTTGTTTCATAAAATTCTAAGCTGATGGATTACAAAAATATGGATTTTAGCAAAACTTTTATACGTAAGGAATGAAAAATACCTTCAGGTACTTTTCAGATGTCAAAATGTAGCAGAAACTTTAAACACTTTAAACCTACATTTTCTTAACTAAGTGGTATAAACGTGAAAATTTGTATACTTCTTTCGATACCCTTGATAGATTATTCGCTACTTTTATTTTATGTTTCAAATATCAAAATTATTTAAATAAAGTACATTTTTGCCATCCACATAATATGCACTCTTTTAAATTTTTAGGGGAGTTCCTTATTAGTTGCTCATTAGAAATTCATCCTTCTATTTTTATATAATTAAAAAATAATCACTTTGGGTTCACATATTTTAACTGAAAAATGAATTACCACGAAATCCTGTAATCCTCAACAAAATTAATAAATATATAGACAGATATGCTACTAAATTAACTTTTCGTTCCTCTGTAATCACACATTTGTGTAAAATGTATACAGAAACATTTGCCAATTCAGCGGAAGTACCATGTGCGGTCAAGAGGAAGTGGGCATGTGAACGTGCGACATCATCAAGACAGCATGAATGTATATAATTTTCATTTAATGCATATCCTTGTGTAAAAAAGCATGCATTTGCATTTATTAAAATACATAAATATTTATTAAATTATGCAAAATGTATTCCGAAATGAAGGATCTTAACATTTAATTGTAAACTTAAACTGAAATTCTGTTGACAAATGTGTTTATAAAACTATTTAAGTAAGAACTGTTCGTACCAGAAAGTAATCTGTTAGAAAATGTTGTAAAGCAAAGTCTATGAGATACGTACTTAAGGAAGTAGTAAAGAACAATTTTAGAACATGCATTGTTGAAATTAAGAGTAAAAAATTAGAAGTATTAAAAGAATTATTTTATTACATTTTATAGTAATTTAGTTATAAGTTTTAAATAATACTGGGAAAAAACCCCCTTTCTTATTCCCTTTCAGAAATATTTATAGGAAGTTAAGTACACTGAAATCAGCAACAATACTTAACGTATTTCATTTATTAAAATAAAAAATTCTCTAATTTGAAAAGAAAAGAACAGAGCATGAATTATAAAGTGATTCCGAATTTTTATCTAAAGAATACCTCAGAAGCTAAAAAAAAATCTCATATTTGGGAAGGTATTTCAGATGAAGCTCTGTAAATAGAAAAGAAATAATGCGTAATTTTCTTATTAATACTAGAATAAACCTTGATCTTAATTTTTGTATCGTTAACCGAATAAAATCGAATTACCTTAAAATTTCTTTCTAATGTAATTAACGAAAACGTGTCAAAATATTTCATTCAAATTAAAACTGTTCTTGGAAAGGTATAGTATTTAATTCCGTTCGGAAGAAAATGTTGTTTAAAAATGTATTCTTTTCACATACTTAGGATTCTGAAATCTTGTAGAAAAACAATATATATATATATATATATATACATTTGCACGTATATTTACGACATTATTACAAAATGTTTACCTTCGATCATATCAAAATCCACTGGTCCTAATGGCAAGTCACTGAATGTTTCAGTCTCCACCAGGGGTGCGCCACTGCTTCAAGGCACTGGATGGTTAAAATGAGTTAGGGCCTCTCGTCTTAGTTCCTGTTCTATAGAATTGTCGATAGACTAGAGTCAGGTCTTTAGTCATAAACGCAAGTGGCCAATCACATACACAAGTCGCGTTCAGAGCTCAATGTAACGTCCAGGATCGTCTACATTTTGTAGAAACAGTTTCAGGGCATTGGATGCATCTCTGGAAGACCTGGACCAGGTCGACCAAGATCCGCAACGACGAATGAGGATCGTTATTTGTCACTTTCAGCTCGGCGACACAGGACTATGTTGCAGCTCCAAAGCTCTCATGTGAATACTGTATGCTGCCATTGGAAGGATCATTATGTTGGTAGAGGTATAATGGTTTGGGCAGGTGGCCACACATCTTGCATGTGTTTAACACCGCACACCTTGCATGTTAAAGGGTCCCAAACTGCCATCATGTATACAAGGGAGATCTTAAAAGCTTTGCGCTTGGTTTATTTGGGAGTAGTTGGTTCCTGTTAATGGACGATAAAGCTTGTTTATGTTGACGATTGATTACCTGAAAAGTAAGGATATTCATAGCATGGATTAGCTAGCCAGATCTTCTGAACCTAACCCTATAAAGTACGTCTGGGAGTCTCTTGAAGACAATTTCATCTCAACATCCCCTTTGATAATTGTCTCGGAGTTGAAAACTTCCTTGCTGCATGGGTGGGATCGAGTGCCACAGAAACTCCTCAACTGCTTCCTATCTGGTATCACGTTGCGCGACTTGTCTGGCTGTGAGATGGGGCCATACCGGATATTAGACTCATCTTCAGTTCGATTTCACAGCATGGATTTTGGATATCCCTCCACTATGAGTTTTTTGATAATCATACGTATATAAAATGACCTTTGAATGATAGACCTTTTTCTCCGTTATAAATATATATTCATACCAAATTTAAATAAATTATGTACATTAATTTCTCAGAAATTCGACATGTACAAATTCTCTTAATTTTACTAGTGCATATGGTATTGTGCTTGTTCTGAAGAACTGATATCCATTAATTCTTCAATCGTTTTCATACAAATGTTAGATAAATGACTTATTAACCAAGAAAATTGCAGCATTTGCCCTTATAGTCATTTAATAAAAGATCTCATGATGCAAAATTTTACCACTGTAAGTGATAATAGTTTGCTGAAAGAATGAACATCATAATTTATCATGTTGTACTGTCTACGAGGTTTTGTATATTATTTTCTGAATCTGTGTGTTTTATTATTTCCAGTAGCTTTGAAAAAATATATATTTTATCTTCCAGTAATTTATCTGTTTTTAATCAAGTACTTACCTTAATAACTTGATCGACAATTTTTTAATGCAAAATTTAATTTATTAAGTGTTATGCAAGCGACAATAATGGCATCAGGATATATACCAGGTACTAATTGAAAACCACAAATTTGCGTATTTTGCTGTTTTTACCTAAACCTCATTTATGACGAAAACAAGCCTGATTAATTAAATGTGTTCTTTATTTTTTTCTTTTGTGACGTTTTATACTTAGCCAGCAAAATGTTTTTATCTAAACATATTCTGTAGCATGTTTTATTTTTATGTTTTACATTTGCAAAATAAAGATTTTTTCTAGATGTTTTCTTCAAGATATTTTGTGATGTTTCATACTAAGCCAAAATTAGTAAAATGTTTTTACATAAACATATTCCTTAGCGTTTGTTCTCTTTCTTGATACTTTGCGCTTTGACAAAAGAAACAGTTTTATGTAAATATATTTTATGTAATGAAACATATCTTATAGAAAATCTTTCGCCAAAAGAAAGCCAAAATAAATTTCAAATCATTTCGCCAAAAGAAAGACTTTTGATAAAAATATTCTGTAGGACATTTTGTGGTGCTTTATACTGTGCTAAAACAAAAAGCTTTAACCTAAACGCACTCATTAATTTTCTTCGATGATTTAGAATTTCCTAGAAGAAAGCGTTTTATCTGAACAGATTTTCTAGGTATTTTATTTTCGATGCCCCCCCCCTCAAATTGTCTGAAAGTATTTTGCAGGTTGTTTTGCGATGTTTTCTATTATTCTAAAAGAAACTGTTCTTGCTTAAATATATTCTCTTACTTTCTTAAATATATTACACCAGTGGCCTCAAACTCCAAAAGCATGCGGGTCGAATGTACAATTTAAAAGCAGCTGAAAGGGCAGAATTTTTAAATAAAAATTTTAAAAAATTAACTAATTTAAAAACACACTCATTAGATATTTATCAAAACATACATAAACATTAATAACAATAGTGCAAAGGCAAAAATTTGATTCTCATAGAGTTTGTAAACTTGGAGAACAATCAATAGAAATCTTCATCATAGACTGTAAATATTCATCGGTGAATAGGTTTTTTTTCTTATTAATTTTCAGTTATGAAAAAATTTTTCACACGAAAATGTGCGCCCAAGTAAAGAAATTATTTTCAATGCAAGTTCGCAACTGAGAATATTTATCTTTTGACAACTACATGTAAAGTTTAATCAAATATTTATCTTCATATCTTTTAATAGTTTCATATAACAGTATAAATTAATTAGTTTCATTCGTATATATTCTGGGACGTTATTACGTTCGTTTTTAATGGAAATGAAAATATTGTAAAACCAAACTCCAAGTAATTGAAACCTTTAGATCTTTTTTCAAATTCTTGTCATAACAATACTATTTTTCTTGCATGCTCTTGAGAATCTTCGTTTGAAATTATAGGAGAGGAGTTAAAATGTAGGAAATACATAAAAGTTTCGTATTCATTTTGTGTTCTTCATAATTGCAATTTAACTTTAATAGCTTTACTACAAACATACATATCAATTATAAGTTTATTCGTTTCTTGTAGGCTTGTAAAGTATTTCTCGCGCCTTCTTCGCATGCCTTCGCGGTGTATTGGTCAGCACGCTCGACGCGATTCGAGAGGTCCGTGGTTCGAGTCCCGGCGAGGGCTTCGCGCATTTTTCATCTCTCCTGCTTAAAAAAAATACCTAATGACTCTACAGGTGGCGTCCGAACTAAAAAAAGTGGTGGATGGTCCCCTAATCCCCAGTCGCCCTTTAAACGGGGTTGTATATAAGGTATTTCTCCTGCCTTCTTCGCATGCCTTTGTGGTGTAGTGATCAGTACGCTGGACGCGTATTCCAGAGGTTCGCAGTTCGAGCCCCGGCGAAGGCGTTGCTCATTTTTCCTCTCTCCTGCTTCGAAATAATCTAATAGCTCTGCAGGCTATTCTTAAAAATGTTTAAATGACTGCTTAAGTTTCCAAGAAATGTTGAATCTGTCATCCATACGCCATTATGTAACTCGTCGATGGCTTTATTTTTAGTGTCACGAAAATTTTGATTTCATTAATAAATAAAAAACCCGCTTTTATACATATACTCGACGGAATAACTTCACCTCATTATAATAAACTATTTCTCTGTACTGTTTCAATCCCTTTAAGCAATGAAACTAGTTCTAGATGATTCAGGGCTCATCCATGGGGAGCGTGCTATTTCCATAGCATTTTCCATTTGCAAACTTTTGAAACAAATTTCTTCTGGATGAATAATATAGCCCAAGAATTATTCCGAAATATTTCTTCTTTCGCTTTAACTCTACTTCATATTTCGCCAAGTTGTGCCTTCACTTGGAAATTCAACCATTTTATCCCAACTTTATTTATTTCTTCCAGTTCAAAGAAAATATCTTGTTTACTAGTTTTCCTTTTTATATAAATTGTTTCCAATAATTCTTAAGTTACTTCATCAGTAAACATCTTGTCCGAAAATGGCAAGTTGTGCTATATCTTTGATGTCAATTTTCTCATCAACCGATATTAAGAATGCTGCAAAAGCTCTACCTTGTTCTTTTAACTGACATCGTTAATCATCAGAGATATTGTTTTTTGTATGTTTCGCTAGCGTTCTGACGGAACTCATATTTTAAAATAATTGCTGTTGGTCAGAACAAAGAAGCTCAACAGACTTAATCAAGGAGCCTTTAAGGAGTTAATCACCAGTAAATGAATTTGATCCTTTTGCAATGATGTGTGCAATAACAAATATTATGCAAACTATGACTGGATTTATTTGCTTCAGTAAAACAATTTTGCTATCATTGTAAAGGAGATTTCAGAAACTGCAACTTTTATTCCGTCACTTTTTGTTTCCATCTATAGATCAATACGTTCTGCTCAGTTGGGCATCTAGCTGACTAACTAGAGACTGATTCAAGGAAACCGTGTCAGCTGTCGCCTGACGAACTAAATTTACTGAACCGACGGGGAAATTCCTCACATATTGTCCCAGCCTCACATATTGGCCTGGTATGCAAGCACATAGGGGCAAAGGAAAAGACCCAGCTTATTCATTCTATACATTTTGCTTAATACGTAGTAGCAGACATAATCTCAGTCCATGTCTATGTGTCTCTAAGTGCTATATTTATGACAAATATGTAATTGTAATGCATTCGCTGGCCGTGTGAAATTGCTTTAGAGGTCGGATGTAGTCCGTAAACCGCCAGCTTGAGTCCTTGTTTTACACTATGTTAAAAGAGAAAGAGTTTTCAAATAAATTCTGTTGTATTTATTTAGTTATACATTTCTTGGGAAATTTTATGCTATGCCAGAAAAAAGAGATGCTAATAGAATAATTCTTGTTCACAAATTCTCAAAACATTGAACTTGTAAAAGAGTTTTTCTTAAGACGTCGTTTTTTGCAGATTTGTAGCTTTGGTTCGGGACGCCGATAGGATGATTATTAATTGAAAAATGTCACCTTGTCTACACTAACAAATTTTCAAGCAATATTAAATATTTTGAAAAGAAAGTATTCTAGAGGCACGGATTTGTTTTGTTGGAAGCTTGAAAAGAGAAAACACTTTCTCTTTAATAATAGTCAAGCACTTTCATATTATACAACAATATACACTCACTTCAAAAAGTTAAGCACGGAGAGGCAACTGCTAATTTCCGGAAGCCAATCAGAATTCAAGAGGATGCAATTCGCTGCAGAGGTAAACGGAAGTATGCAAATATGTTAGGTAACAGCCAATCGCGCTTTCATGTCAAGAAATATGCAAAAAAGGCAGCCTTATAAGAAGCCAGCTTTATGAAGGTTTACAGAAGTTGATTGTAAGTGCTGATAGAAGGTGTTTAAAACTTTCGTACAACTTGTTTTCAAGACATACGTGTTTCTGTGACTTCCAGAAGACGAATGGAAGATTCTGAGCGCTGGCGTGCTGTGGGGCTCATTGAAGCAGGACAGTCGATTACAGATGTTTCTCTTTTCTTCGGCGTTCATCATTCTGTAATTTCACGTTTATGGAAATAATTCAAACCACACAGACAGTTGTCCGAAGGCCAGTAACCGGTCGCCCAAGGGTTACAGCCCCCGCGGAAAATCGATATATTGCTATTGTAGCCAAGCGGAATCGCAGAGCGACTTCCAAACGTAAGATAGGTTACAGCGTCCATTGGTAAGGCGATATCTGCAGATACTGTACGCCGAAGATTACATATAAATGGACTGTACGCCCGGGTATCTCCTCGAGTTTGTGTTCCTCTATCCGTCTAATCAAAAAGGGCACGATTACAGTGGTGCCGGGAACATGCCAATTGAAATGCGTCTGACTGGGCCAATATCATGTTTATTGATGAGTCAAGATTTGCTCTGGAGCCAGATGACAACGTATAAGGATGTGACATGAACAACGAACACGCAGTCAGTCCCAAAACATCACCGAACATCACGCATTCTGAGGTGGAAGCATTATGGTGTGGGCAGGGATTTCATTAGGATAGTGCACCGACCTGCACATCTTTAACGGGGTTCTTTGACGGCTGTCTGGTATCGAGATGAAGTCCTAGAACCCATTGTGAGATTGTACGCTGCAGCAGTTGACCCTACTTTTGTTTTAATGGACGACAACGTACGTCCCCATAGAGCTGACATCGTTAATGACTACCTGGAGAGTGAAGGGATTGCGCGTATGGCGTGGCCAGCATATTCGCCCGACCTTAATCCCATTGAAAATCTTTGGGATGCTCTCGGCCGTGCTGTATCTTCATGTTTCCCACCTCCAGCCACTCTTATTGAGCTGGAAACTGCTCTACAAGAAGAATGGCGATTGCTTAATTCTGCGGTGGTTGACCACCTAATTGAAAGCATGGTCACAAGGTGTAAACTTTGTATACATATGAGGGAGAATTACATACCCTATTAATGCCCTCTTTTTTCATTTTATGCTGTTTATTTTCACTTTATAAATAATTCTGTTGTCTCCAGTATCTTTATAAATAATTCTGTTTAAGTCTCCAGTATGTCATTATCTGATAACTTACAAAAATTTAATATTGTTTTCATTTCTGCATATAAAAATTGATTTTTTTATGCATAAATATATATGCTACTTTCCTGCCGAATTTTGTGTCAATCAAAGCAGTATTTGTTGACTTTTTTGCATTTTACATCTTCATGCTTAACTTTTGGAAGTGAGTGTACAATCTACCTTTCAAGAAATCCTGACATTCATACGTAACTTGAAATGGAATACAATATAGGTGCTTTAATTATGAACAACAGGACAGATTTAATTTAAGTAAATGTTTAAACGTCGAATAGTATAGCTTGATAATATTTGAAGTACTTGGGGAAAATGATTGATCGCATAAAAGACAGCGGAATATCCTTTTTTGAGGGAAACGATGGATCGTCAGTATTTCGTAAAAGATAAAATTGGTTTGAAAATGTCAGTGCTCAGTCTTTTTAAGGTAGTTTTTTATTTCTTAGTTCTATACTAGGTGTAATTTTATACCAAAATTGCAATATATTTTAATGTTAGTAATCTTGAAAATTTTTACTGTTCAGGTTCACGAGCAGGTAACCATTTTAGGAAACTGAAAGTTATAACACAATGTTAACTTTAAAATTTTTAATTGGCAAAATTTGATAACTGAAGAATCTATATGTATTTATAAAATTTCCTGGCTAAAGGCTCCTTTTTCATAAATAAAAAAAATAAGAACAAAGATGCATTTTTGGAATTTATTGAAAAAATCCTTTTTTTTAATCACAGTGAAATTTAATCTGTTGTCTGCTTCAAAGTTTCGAGAGAAAGCTTAAAATAATATTTTTAATTAGTAGGTTATTCTAAAGAATTAGTTATCACCTTGAGTGTTAGCTGAATTTACGTATATCTTCTTAAGTAGAACCTTGCTGCTTAACGACAGTTAAAACTGTTAATTTTACGGTGCTTTGTCACATTTAAAATTGTTTTTCAGTCCTTAATTGGATAAGTTCATGCAATGTACATGTTTCTTAACTTATGAAAATTGCAAAAGCTAGAAGATAATAAATGCATTGGAAGCAATAGTTAGTGTGATTATTCATAGTATTTCGTGACGCGAACGTTATCTCCTTTTCTTAACTGAAATGCAAACGGTGCTTTCCGTATCATGGAATGCAAGTTTGACAATTTTCTTTGTATTTCAGAGCTTTTATTTAGTAATCTAAACCGGAATTTTATGAAGTTTGTTTCTAAAAATGATGTTCAGTTTTACATTTCTAAAGAGGTTGTTCATAATTTTTGCTTTTTTTATTACTTTTCCTTGCTGTCTTATTGTAGTATTTAACCGTACCAGCTGCCATATCATTGAACTCGAGCTCGAATACCTGAGAAGATGCTGATGTTGCTAGTTGTCTGTTTCTTTAGCCGGAAGACGTAATATCAGCCCACTTTGGACCATGCTTTTAATAATGAGGCAAAAAAATGACTAAAAGGTTCGGCTATTTTCGACCATTGTTTAAGCAGCAAGTGTTCAGTCATTAGAGCAAAAAATTACTAGCTATAATTTTTTGTACCAAATTTATATTAGAATTTGATTGAAGGATTTCTAAACGTTTTTGCAGTACATTATTCGCATGCAGTTACGCATTTTAGGAATGCTGTACATTGGTGTCTAAGATTAAGGTTACAAACAGAAAACGCGTAATATCTCGGAAAATATATTTTTTTAATTTTTAACAAGATTTTGTACATAGATGCCCAATGTTACGACACACTCAACAGTAACATAAAAAAAATTAAAAAGTGCTAATATTTTGCGATGCGCAAAGGAAACCAGGAACGCTCAAAACATGGCACTTCGTTTTGAAGTGTGGCCACTTCGCACAACTTTAGCATGTTTGGACACTAAGTGTAGCAACTTTAGAATGAGAACTCATTCTCTAGTGCTAAAATGAGGTTATTGATCATAGCTTGCAGTAACAAATTGCATTCTTTTAAAAATAAGAACTTTAATGTCTGTAGAATCCTAGGAGTGAATTGACGTTAGGCTCTATGGGATTTCGAACTGGCAACTTTTGGCTACATTATTTAGTGATACTTTCTTTCTAAGAAAATCTTTATCCAGCTGAACACTATGTCCTCTTATTATCGCCCATTTAAAGAAAGTTCTCCTTAGATTCGCTTCATAAAAGCCTTACACCAGTTTCAAGAACTTCATCCCTATAAAGTGTTTCTGTCACAGTGTACAGCGGCTTTGGGCTGTCTAACACGATGTTTCTTCCCAGAAGAATTCTAATTCCACCACGGCAGTCTCTTTCTCATATATCGCGAAATAACAAGGTCTAAGATCTCTCTAGTTTAAAATCATTCTATTCATCTTCAGTTGTCGAGAATTAGTCTATGTATTGAATCTCGACTCTTCGTTTAAAAGGACTTTGTTTCAATCTTGCTGTGTCCAAGAACAGTGATCCCGGTTCCACAAAATGAAAGCCTTTTTTTGGGGAGTTGTTAAGGAGGACACATACCTTTGGCTTCCTAAGATCTGCTCTGCTAAACGTCTACTAAAAACTGTTGTTCTAAATTAAAGAAGAAAGACCTGAGTAGTTATCTAGCCATCTGCGTCGTGGCATCAGCAAATAACACATGGCACCGAAGCATAATTATATGGACAGATGACAGGTAATGTATATCTTGCTGGCTTCCTGATCATAAAACCCATAATCTGTAACTGGCACCATAACCTGCTCACCATCGTTCGGTATTTAAACCAACGAATGGTTGCTGCTTGAGACTGGTTAACTAATGGCGGTTTCCCACTATTTAAATGATTGCGCGAACACATTTTAAGTAAAATTAGTCAGTCTTATGACATTTCACACATTCAGTTAACGATTATTTTAATGATTTGTTTAAACACATATCCTTTTAGTTTTTTAACAACCATTATTAGACGATTACATTACACTAATCCTTTTCCTAGCTTGTATGTAATATCAATTTTTAAAATGCTAGTAGTATCTTTTTTCAACTATTCAAAAAATGTGTTTGAAATTTTAATTTTGCACATTAGCTTAATAACATCCCATTTAAAACCTTAAAGGACTGACTTTGATAGCTGACGAATTGTTCATGTTTCAATTAGTAAACGCTCATCCGTTTGCGGAGTTTCGAAATGCATGTGATATAACTCCATAGTTATATCTGAAGTCTGAAATATCTAGTAAAATAGGAATTTAATTGATTATAATGTCATTAAATTTACTGTTTGTATTTTGTTTCTTAAAACGTTTCATCATGCGCAAATGTTATGAATAGGGAAGTAAATTAGTTTCTTTTGCATCATGCATTTTTCTATCACGTAAAACCTGTCCATTTAGATAGGCTTAGGCATGATATATCAATTATATTTATGAATTTACATTGCATCATCTTTTGACTCGTTGGTGTTTCTTCAAAATTTTATGTAAACATGATTTCCACTTGCCTGAAGATTTTCACTTGCTTAAATAAATCAGAATTATGGCAATAAAAATATTCAACAAAAGTCAATGAAAAAGTTTTCGGAACGCCAGGTAAAATGTTTTTCAGTAAGTTAATGAAGTTAAAAAAATCAATTTTTATTTAAATAGTTAAAAATTCGTCTTTTAAATAACAAACTATAACTCATAATTGCCTGTCTTAAAAAGAAAAAATAAAGAGTTCCTAAAATCTTTGCTTTCTTTGCAAAGAGTATTTTACTCAGCTTGTATTTTAAAGAATTTTATCAATCTATAGCTCTCCTGTTCCCTTGCTAATGAGCTATTATTCATTCTTCTCTTTAGTAATGTAAATGTTTTGTCACTTTTTCTTCAGAAATATAATTGCCTTTCAAAAATAAGTAATGCGACCTAGAAATGACTACTTGTGTGACTGTATGTTGTAATAAATAAGTTTAATTACACACGTTTTTCCAAAACTGTCCAATTCGTAGTTCTTCAGTTTTATTTTGAAGAGTGTAATTTATTATGTATGTTGTATTACTACTGTTGTCAATTTTTTTTAAAGAATGAATAGTTTTTTCAAAATTTTATATCTTTTAAAAAACCTGTTATTTTAAACATATAATTGAAATTTATTTATCTTTCAGACTTATTAGCTTTTATTTATCCTTTATATATTTCTGAATGGTTAAGATTTACATGTATTCCTTTTCCTTCATATGCATTGCAGTTATGAGTAAGATAAATAAAATTTTTATAAAGACCTTAGTTATTTCACCATAGTTTGCAGTAGTATTAAATATTACCAATAAATTAGTGACTCATACTTAATTTGATAACTAGCTTTTTATTCTTGGCCAGGAAATTACTTCGTTTTGTCATGAAAAATCAGGAAAGATCATAAAACGAAAAGTTGAATATCTGAGTGAGTACCCTATTAAAGCAAAAGAATAATATAAAAAGTCAAAGGATTTTATTAACAAAAGAATCCCTCAAAATTAGAGAATTTTCTTCATTGTGAAACTACTCAGAATTTGAATGATGGTAAAGCATTTAAAGTAATACAGGATTTTTGCAAAAGAAGTATAAATTAAAAACAACATAATCAGCGTGAAAGATACAACAAAGATCAAATGGATATCATCTTGCAGATATGAAATTTTTTCCAATATTCCCTGTGAGCATCCGCGCTCATTAGTCCAGCAGACAAAATAACTATAAAATGCAGCGATGAAGGTACTTCGCCTTTTAGAATTCAGTAAAATAAAATCCGTTATCATGGTTTAACGAAACTTTTATTCAAGCTTCAGAAAATCACTTCGCAAAGGAATCTGTCTATGAGTGGAAAAAAATTACAAGCAATCTAAGCATAAAAAACAAAAAAAATTCATCTTGTAGAGTCATTAGTTTATTTTGAATGCAGGAGGTGTGAAAAATGAGCAATGCCCTCCTCGGGACTCGAACCTGGACCTCTGGAATACGCGCCGAGTGTGCAACCGTTACACCCGAAGGCACTCAAAAAGGTGGAAGAAAATAACTTATATTCACCCCTTTTAAGGATGACTGGGGATTAGTGGACCCAATCGCCAAGTTCTGGTAGTGAAGAATTATCATCTACCACCTTTTTTAGTTCGCGCAGCTGTAGGGTCATTAGGTTATTTTGAAGCTGGAGACATGAAAAATATGCAGTGTCCTCGACGGGACTCGAATACTCGCTGAATGTGCTACCGTTACATCACGAAAGCACGCAGAAAAAAGGGAGAAAACGCCTTATAAACTGTACAAGAAATTTAAAAGTATGGGCTGTTTATGTCAGTGTAAAAACTCTTTGGTCATTACACTTATTTGGAGAACAAAATGAACGGATTCTCAGCCCCTTTTAATAAAGCCAAGGAAAGGAACAACGAAGGTGAGGTTTGAGTTTCAGATTCCACATCTTACAGTCTGGAAAATTTGGCGAAAGTGACTAAAATTCAATTTACGCAATTTGCCTTTGTTACAGAGCTTAAACAAGTTGACAGAAAAATCAAGACTCTACTTTAGAATAACCAATTTGTCTATCGAGTCATATGACGCAAAGTGATCTTCTTTATCACTGCATGGAATGCTGTTAAAAACATCCTATTTCCAGGAAAATACTGCTTTAAGTTTAATGATATCTTTCAATATACATTTTTTATAACTTATTGAAAGTGTTTACTTCTTTTGTAATAATAAGTCTGCATTTCAGAAATGTAATGTACATTCAGTTATTAATTTTAGATAGGATTTCACTAACATAGCAATGGAATATATTATCCTCATATGATTGCCAATGTACTTTTAAAACTGCTGAATTTTCAGCGATCTTTAAAATATGATTATTAAGGAAATCACAGTTAAGCATTTTAAGAGTTCATTGAGAAATATGTAAACTCTTTTTGCCGAGATCTCAT
>KK122583.1:194222-217991 GCA_000611955.2 Stegodyphus mimosarum | reverse complement strand
CCTGTCTTTTATTTTTGAAGCCTATATATATATATATATATGTAGGCTTCAAAAATAACTCGTAAGCCACATTATCTTTACTCTCGAATAAATATGAAAGAATCGTAGTATCATAAAGCTAGACAAGTGGGATTTAGTTCTTAGCTTTCCCGGAAAATCTAAAAGAATGTATAAAGGAAAGTGTCGATAATCTCTAGTAAAATGATAGTTTCTTTCTATGCTGTTGTGGAAATTTATGTCATTGAGGGAATTCCAGACAGTTCTCTATTGTATTTTATTCTGTATTGTACAATACTTGGCAATTTCAATACTTTGGAATTTTTTATTACCCTTTTAATATAAGGAAAAAACAATATCTATATTTATGGTATAAAAGACATCGGCTTTTGCATTTCACATAAAATGCTACATATTCCATAGCTACTAATATTTACCAAAATTTTAAGGAAACGTAAAATTATACAAATAATATGCATTTAACACGATGTCACAGCAACAGATATTTTAAAGAGAACACATTTTGACAAAGCATGAAACAACGTTTTTGTTCACTTACATTTATGTAAAAGGATATCTAGAATAATTTATCTAGGATGATGTGAAATCCATGTACTCTACCCTTTTTCTAGAATTTCCCAAAACGTATCCTGGAATATCAAAACGTATCCTTTTAATAGAAGTTTGGCAAGTAACATAGGCCTTCCAAAATTAATAACAAAGAAATACAGTGTATTTTACAAATGATGTATTCAACTTCATCGTCATATATGATGAAAATAATAAGACATATTTTATTCTTTTTCTGCCTGTTTTAAACTTACGACTATCAAAGACTGACAACAGTCTCTTAGTTTTACTTTAAACACATTGAAATGCTTATTGGTTCTATTGTAGTCCAACAAACAGAAACGGCGTCTCGTCAAGGAAATGCAATATGTTTTTCGTGACTTCCTGACAAAAGTCTTCAAAGTGAGAACTTCCAGTTCTTCCGAAAACATTCTGTATTAATTTACTCATAAAAATGCACAAAAATAAAAAAATAGTGCTCTATTGCCATGCATAATTAGATTTGTAAGTTTTCATGTTCTTATTCACGTAGCAGCTAAACATTAAACTTAGAAGCTGAACATTTCTAACATTACTTACGTCTTAGCCAGAAAACGCATTTGTAACTATTTTATGTAATGCTTCATTTCCAATAACTTCAACATTTTATTAAAAACGCTTCCTCGTTTCTTTCAGTAAAACTGCAATCTCCATTTACTCGAATAGAAAAAAAACCAGTGAATTCCTTCCTTCAAAAAAAAAAAAGCTGTTTAATTAGAATTAATAGCTAAATTTCTATATATGAAAACAAACAAACAAAAGAAAGGTTTAAATTAAAAGTTTTGCGCCGCCTATCAGGAGCGTGCTTAGTGATTTTGACTACTGTACCGGAGGACCCGGAATCAAATCCCGGAGAAGTCATGGATGTTTCTAAATGTGCAGTGTCTGTACGCCATGGGGCATCCAAAATATTATGTGCACAGCCGAAGGTCCTCTCGAAAGGTCGGTGTTAGGAGAAGACAGGTGGGAGACTGTAGAACATATCCCTTCGGGGTATTCTAATTTAAAATTGGGGGCAGAATTGAGCAAAGTCGTACTATCACCTGTATGGTGCTCAAGGCTGTTGCCAAAGACAGGCGCAATCTTGCCTTCTTGCCACGATGAATTTCGTAAGCTTGTTCTGGTATCAGACAAGCGAGATTAATCACAAAAACAACAAACTTTTGTCAGGATTAGCTCAGCTTTTTTTTCTTGCAATAAACTTGAATGAAGCAAATATTCTCCAAATTTTGCTTATATTCTCTAATATATATACATATATATGTAGTAATTCCGGAAACACAGAAGAGGAATCAGCTTGCAGTCGTCGTAACCGAGGAGGGTTATTTTGATGAGTAGTTAACACCGATACTTTTTGCAGCTTTCGATAGTCGAGTGGAAGGATGGAAGATGTTGACATAATCCAAGTTCAGTCCACCGTTATTTCTAGGCACATTAGAATCATTTCCCGTAGACAATATACTTTTTGATCATAAACAATTACAATAATTTCTCATACACAGAAGTTAACGGGAGCGTCCTTCTTTTAGACGGAGAAGCAGAGCAGCAGGGATATTTTTAGCAATAGAGGAAATTAAGAAAAGAAGTGACGCAAATAGCTGCAAGAGATATTTATACCAGACTAGGTGCGATTTAGAGACAGCGTTACATAACGTGGAAAGATCTCGAAATTGGAAAAACAGATGAATTTAGGGGGAGAGCACCAAATTTAGGATGTTAATTTTGAGGTCGCCAATTATTTTTTAAAGCAGCTATCGTATTTTGTTATATCTTATACACACACACACACACACACACACACATATATATACATGTGTATATATACACGCATTGCCATAAAAATTTGCGCTTCGAGAAAGAGTTGTCAGAATGAAACGAAATTTTACATATGTAAGTACTAAGTAATAAGTGATTACAAAATCAAAGAAAAAGGATCGTTTATTGCAGAAAAAAGTACACATGAACGGAAATTTTAGTACTCTGTTGGATCACCTCTAGCGCGAATGCACGATGCAATACGAACGGGCATTGAGGCATACAATTTCCGTATAGTGTCCTGAGACATCTTGTTCCACAGTTGCTGTGAACGTGCCTCTAATTCGGCCACCTCGTAGGTTGTCCAAGTTGCTTTCCTAAATGGTCCCAGATATATTCCATTGGTGAAACATCGGGGGATCCGGCAGGCCAGGTAATGGTATTAATATACTGGAGGCAGTCTTGTGAGATCCGTGCTGTGCGTGCCGAGCATTCTCTTGTGGAAAACAGGCTCCGGGAGCCCTGCCATAAGTGGCAACACATGTAGCTTAAGGATGCCATGAACGTACCGCTAGCCTACCAGTGATCCATGGATCAATATGAGTGACCATGTAGCAATGTCACCCCATACCATTACACCAACTGTTGGAACGGTGTGTCGCTGTAAAGCGAAGGCAGAATTCAGGCTTTCACCACGGGGCTTCCAGACACGAACACGATTGTCATCACTGGTCGAATTGAATCTAGATTCGTCGCTGAAGACGACCTGGTTCTATTTCATTAAAGTCCAATCCAGTCGTGTGCGACACCACTCCAAACGTAAGTGTGGGTGTGTGGGTGTCATTGGCAGCACACGGAATGGACGCCGCGATACCAGATGTCCTTCAGCCAGGCGCCTTGCGGTGGTTCGGGAAGACATAGGGACCGGTAATGAAGCTGCTGCCTGTGTCTGGATAGCGGCCAATGAGGCAGTTGGCTCTACGCGTGAGTGTCGTATGATGTGACGGTCTTCTCGACGACTGGTCTGTCGAGGGTGTCCTGAGCCTGGTCGCCTTGTAAGTGACGTCTCTTCTGTCCACTGGTTCCAAAACCTCCTCACAGTGAAATCAGAAAATCCTACCTGACAAGCTACTCGCCGAGCTGACAACCCAGCTTCCATCATCCCGATGATTCTTCCCCTCTCGAACGCTGACTGCTGCAGATATTGGGTTTGATGACGGCGAAACGGCATAGCTACCTAAGCGTTTCCTTAGCAAAAGATTAATTACACTCGAAAAACCGTTGCTCCAAGAAAAACTCCAAAAACTTTATACTCCAAGAAGAAGGAAGTTAATGCCTTCTAGTGGCATTACACAATGCGCAGTTACGCTACATTTTTAATCATTTGCATATCTACCCGACATGTACCTTCCCACCAAGTTTCGTTGCGATCCCACAATTATTTTTGGTGCGCAAATTTTAATGGCAAGAAGTGTATATATATATATATATAATGATATATCACGTAATCACGTTGAATGGTTAAACTTCTGGCCTAGTTTATGACGAAAAATTGTAGCATTTCTGTTACTGGCAAAAAGAACTCTAAAATTCTAATTTTGACAAAAAGAAAAATGAAACTAACTAATTTTTTTAAATGAATTTTTAGTGTTCATATTACATATGGCAAAAAAAAAGCACGAAGGTTCTTCTGCAAGCAATATGTTTGCTTTTATTTGAACCCTTCCAGAGCTTATTGTAGCCATGGCTTTATCATTCGGCTGGCGATAGTGTCGGATTTCTGAAACTTGTAATTTGATTCAATTCGCTAATTGCAGCTGATTAGATATTAGCGTTAGATTACTACTCTGATCATTTGTTACTGCACCTTATCTGAACTGTATATCCAATCTGCTCGCAGTGCATTTACTATAACGTAAAGTGCGTATCATTTGTATCACGCTAAAATAACTACAATATGAAACAGCTTTCCAGAGTAAAATGATGTCAAGAAGGAATTTCTTGTATACTGACATAATTTATCGTTTTGTGCAAATCCGAGCAGCATACCACGGCGAAACACCAGCTCTTAGATATATCTATTATCGGATGAAGCAATTCAAGGTTCATCCCTTCCCTCAAACAGATGATTGCTTTCGCGTCCTTTTCCATAATTCACCAAAAGGGAAACAAAAGGAAAACCAAAAGGAGAAAAAGCCAAAGTTCACCCAAAAAAGAGCGAATAGTTGCCAGTCTTGTCACCATAATACAAACTAATCGTTATTGAAATGGTACGGTGTCGTTACGTTTTAAGAACGCCTATGAGGAGCAGTTTTAAGGTCGGAGTTTATAATTTGATCAGCAGTCAATGAGATTTGCCAAACAATGAAGGTGACGTTATTAGTTTTCCGCAAAAGTATAATATATTGCAAAGTAACCGCCAGTATTCGAATTTAAACATTCCGAAGTTCATACGTAATACATCGAGTTTGGTCGGGCTTATGCGATTACGGTAAAGCCTCTAGGGCTATCTGCCTAAAGAAAGAGTTACTTTCGTGGAAGACTTTCTAAGGGAAACTGGTTCGTATACGCGTTACACATCTGGAAACCCACGGAAACGCCCATACAGCCAGTCCCGCGAAGGGACTGGAACCTCTGAACGTGTTCAGCTATCCTACGGCTCAGCCGGTGGTGGGCCGTAAATCCAGAAGATACAGAATTCATCAAAAGGACGGAAGAAGAAACACAGGGGTATGCTACTTGAAGTTTTAATTTGACTAATTTCACGTGGTAGCAGAATATTGTAGCTCAGGATCAAAACTCTTCGAAGTTTTAGAGGCGTTTGCCAAACACCTTTTATGCTAATTAAAGAAAACTAATTGCACCAAATAACCACCAGAGGTATTCAGTTCTTTTCTGTTAACAGGCAAATATCGAGAATTCAACCTGGTGAAACATAAAATGCAAAGATTTTATTGTTGACATGCTTATTCGCACTGAAGCAGATCTCGATTTTTTTTCTGTGATCTGTTTCAACCAGGAAGCAGTGTTCCATATACTTTAAAGGCGTATATTTATAACCCTAAATTTGGAGCTTCAACGAATAGAAACATATTGATTACAAATCCTATACAATAAGTCTGTCTTTGAAGAAGTATAAACGCACTTCTTTGTACTGTGTAGTTTTGTTTTCCGAGCAACCTCAAATTGTATACATAATTTTTGACACTATATAATATCCACCTAGACGAAAATATAAAAGGGCAAAAAACTGCTAGTTTGAGCTGGTTTCGAATCCAGCGGTTTGGGTTAATAAAACGTGCGTCTAGAAATAAATTTAACTCGTTTTATTTCTCACAATTTGCCCTATTCGGCTATATCGATCTCAAAAATTGCAAATTCATATCTATTGTATCTATTAATTTAGAACAAGGGTTCCCAACATGGTGGGTATGTACCCCTTGGCGGTCGATAAAATTTTAAAGGGGGCATGCTGATCAAGAGGGTAACTTGTGTCGATGGCCGAAAATGCAGCGGCCAGTGATCGCCGTAATTATAAAATATAGATAAAATTGTATTACTAAAACTGATAATTATTGTTTAGTGATATAAAGCTTTATCACACAAATAATCCAAGTCTTATTCAAAACGCTACGTTTGGCAATAAAATACGGATACGGCAATTAAATATGGATATGCTAACGTTTGGCAATTAAATAATTACCCCAGAGAAATATCCCAAAATTAAAGTTGTTACCTGATCAACATACTGAGTTTTTTTCTTCTTACCCCTGCCGACCAGACGGTATACTGGTTAGGGAAGCCGACTGCGATACCAAAGGGCCCGGGTTCGAATGCTGGAGAAGACATGGATGTTACTTGTCTTTCCTCTCACAGGAGGTAACGGTGGCCGCCTATTAGGTGCCTCCACAATAAAATGACCACCATATCTGGCCCTAGAAGTGGCGAAAGCCTAAAAGTGACTATTGCTCGCCATTAAGAAATATTCTTCCTACCTAATGGAAACAAGTTTTAGTCAAGTAAATAACATACTAAGAAAGGTAAGAAACAGATTGGATATTTCTGAACTAGGTGATTTAAGAATTAAAAAATTTTATTCCAGATATTCGAAACATTCAGCGCAGCCATCACAGTAGTTATAATCGAACGTTTTGACACTTAGACATGTGTGATTTTAGTGCCTGAAATCTTCTTTGTGTTTTTTAATTATTAATAATAATAAAATAAAAATAATAAAGTATAAGTGTGATAAAATTTTTTTTCATATTGTTAGTCTATTTGTTATCTTTAAGTTATTTATGCCCAGTTATGCTTGTTATGATTACGTTCTATGCTATATATTAGAGAAAAATGTAGGGGTTTGATGATGAAAACTATTCTTTTAAAAGGGGCGACGCAAGAAAATGGTTAGGTGTCATTGATTTATAATCTAGCTTCCATAAAAACAAACGAATTTTTTAAAGACATTAAAACATGCATCGGCGATTCATCTGACTTATGACGAATGGCTCATAATAAGTTACCTGGCCTTCATTCTGCTCTTCTATACACATATTTTACTTATTAGATGTGCACCATAAGCGTTTTATGGATTTTAGCCATGAGAGATATATGCATATTTAGTGCACATGTATCTAGGTGATAGATAGCGAAGCGTGATATTGTTTACCTGATGGAAAGATTTGCATACTTGGCAGTGAGAAGCTGTCTGGTTACTGCATACTTCCCGCGGCGGTAGTGTGCTGACCTATCAATCTGAAGATAGTGTTTAACTTTGCATGTAAAATACCACTTTTTAAACTTTTCATTCAAAGTCCCTCCAAACTGCGCAGCTTAAAGATGATAATAAATAATGTAGGGTTATCTTATTATTTCGATGAAATATTTTAGAGGATAGTTACATTTATGTACATTTTTAAATCTTAAGTCTTAAAACCAAACTGGCAACAAAAATTAAGTCATTGTCGCTACTGAAAAACTGATTTCATTTTTATTTATTGCAGTTCATAAAAAGCAAAATGCACCACCTTTTCTAACTTTTGACTGAATTTCGGTTTCATTCATTATGTCTGGTACGAAATTATACATTTCTCAATGTTTTGTAAATAGAGCGCTTGATTACTTCAATGCTCGAGAAATGTCAAGTCGCATCATATATTCTTTCCTTTTTCCAGGAGGCTGAGGAGCAGCATAATATAATTACACATTAAAAAAAGTATCCTTACAGATTTGGTTTCCTTAGTAAGAACTGAGCATTGAGTTTTGGAGATGTCCATAAGAACGCTTAGCTTACCCATTTACTGGCTGTTATTTGTACTGGAATTCTGGTAGCTGCCAAGAAGAAAATTCCACTAGATTGTTTTTATGACATTTGACAAATGTCAATGACATTGACATTTGAACGTTTATACATTCTAAAATTATCTTTAACATTTCTAAACATTAGATTTAATTTTTACGTTTTATGTACATAAAGCCGTAAGTACATAATATTAAGAAACTCTGTTCAACACAGTTTAACTCACTATCCGATATTTTATGAAACTCATCGTGAAATATTTAGGTTGCCTTTGTGATCCTTATTAATATAATCTTAAAACCATTTGCAAATACGCCATGCTTACTGATGAAGGGCCTTTTCTTTGTAAAGTGTAGCAACGTTTTAGATTGCGGAAAAAAGCCACTTCAGACAATACTGTGGTTAGAGGAACCTAATGCGATACCGAGGGACCGGGGTTCGAATCCCCGAGAAGACACGGTTGTAACTGTCCGTCCCTTTACAGAAGGCAACGCTGGCCGCCTACTAAATGTCTCCACAACAAAATGGCGACCATTTCTGCTCTTAAGAATGGCCATTGCTGAATAGCCAAAATGTCCGCCCTTGAATTAAAGAAAAAGTATTGCAAAAACGATTTTGCGGAATAAGTGGATGTAAATGTTATTTTACTTAACTGCAATAAATTTCGATTTTTGGGGGGAAGGGCACATCTGAACTCGTTAATAAATATTTAGGCCTTAGTATATGGTTAACTAAATGAATCATTCTTCAATATAGCTTCTTAAATTTAAGATTGAAAAAGGAATAAACAATTTTGTCAAAGGAATTTTTAAAATAACAAATAATAAATCAGTATATTCGCGAAAAGTTATAGGATAGTTATTTGTGACATAAAAGACTTAATGAACTGTCCCAAGAACTTTTGAGATTCGATTCTAAAACTCTGACATACATTTAATACAAGATTTAAAGCAAAATTGGAAGAAAATATTGAGAATCAATCTAGTAAATAACTTTGAGAATAAAAGAGCAGATATTTAGCCTTAAGGTATGGAATAATATGTGTTTTGAACGAATGGGCTCTGTATTAGAAAACTAGTTTCAAGCAGAAAGGATTATATTCTTTTCTTGTTCTGATGTGTTATAGTTTAGAGATATGTACTTTTCTCACTGCTGCTCATACACTGCATCTTAATGTAAATCAAGTAGCAATCTGTATCTCCTGGCCGTAAAGGTACTCTTATAAAAGTGCTTCAAATAAGGAAAAAACACATATTGACATTATTTAATTAAAAAATCAATTTTACAAAAATTGCATAGTCTAAGTTTTTATACTTTCTTCTGTTCCTTATAATTATATTCTGTTAATGTTTATACTTATTCTAGGAAACAAAACAAAACATTTGATTCCCACATGATGGGTGGTAAACAAATTGAATAACAAAATTTCTAAATCTGCACGTAATTAAAAATTAAATAACATTTAAAAGCAACATTTTCTAATGTTAATAGTTTAATGCATGATGGATATGAAGACTGTTGTGAAATGTTTTTATTAATAAGAAGATTTTTTTCTCGAAATCTTACAGAATTCGTTCAGAAACAGTGTAGCAGATTCCCCGTATAACCACACGGCAAAATCGTAACATTATTTCCATGAATAAAATCAAAATCTGATATGCACACTACAGGAATTCTTTGTACGTAATATTAAATTATACGAACTTTGTCTTGCATTTCATTTAAACTTATTATATTGAACTAAATCTACTTGTCGAAAGCGCATACATTACAATAGAATAAATGCACTCTTTAAAACTCACTATATTTGTTTACCATGGCGACACTCTGGCGCTAGGTTCAACTAACTAACATGTGATTTATTTTATAACTCAGAATACACAAAATTATATTATCTGAAGAATTATCTAATCTTTGCTACATGTTCTATTCAAATACTATAATAAATCTAAAATAATATATAAAAGAAATTAAACAAACAGAAAGAGGAACAGTTTTTCACAGACGAATCAGTATTTCTCATTCAATTAATTCAGTTCTCACTTCGCGACAAGGCAAAATTACACAAAAATTCAAAATATGTATATTAAAGATTACGAAGTAAATCTTAAACACTTATTTCCTCGGATAAATTTTAGAATGGATTAATCATGATTTAATTCGCAATAATAAAAGAAGACATTATCTTCGTTGTTGCGAAGCTTAGTTTCCATAGATTTCCAACAAATCCACTATTCTGCTAAGTTTCAAATGTAAACAAATACGGCTGCTATGGCAAACAAAATTAAGCTTAACCACAATTAAACAACTTTTAAGTTGCGGATTAATGTACAAATATTGCAAGCAGATTTTCTAAAGGCATAAAAGCTTTAAACGGAAGATAAGAACAACATAATTCAATGATTTTTAAAGCAAAAAATGTGCAATTTACCAACATATAAGAATAAAAATAATGAGCTCATTGAGCCGAGTAACAAAGTGGGTGTATATATATATTTTAGTGCGACCGATTGCAACCAAAAAAGCACATGCTAAAGCAGTCCTATATACAAAATTTCAGCGTTCTGAGGCTACTTATTTTAAGTTATACGAGATACATACATACGTACGTACGTACAGACACCATGAAAAAATCTCTTCTGAATTCTTTTTAAATCAGTTTTATAATTTGTTTGGGGAAATACAGTCCTCTAATGTGTCCTTGCGTACGGATATCAAGCAAAAAAAATTGTTAATTGCATTCGATAACGGTCAAAATGGATATTTTCTTTGAAACATGGTAACCAAGATTTTTCTTGATTATTATGCTTCCTTTACTTTGCATAAGGAAGTAATAAAAGAAATCTGTCTAGTCCAATCAGTTCATATAAATAGCTGCATGCGAATATTTTAAACACAGTTTTAGCATTTTGAAGCTCATAAATTTCCTTTGTTAAAGCTCTTTCTTCATGACAAAGTAACGAAAGCTATTAAGCTAAAGGATGTTACACAAGAATAAATCATAAAGGAATGTTAATCAGAAACCTTAGATGGAAATTAATATCAACCTCGAATTATGCTAATTATTTTTTAATTGATCAACAACATAAAAATACTCCGAATTCAAAATTAAATACATCGATCAAATATTAGCTTACGGTAGTCAACTTTCTGTTTTTTTTAATAGAATGAATACAAATGTTTACTAAATATGATATTAGAGAATATGTACAAAATTAGAATAATTAATAGCCTTTACCAAATTAGTATTTGGAAATGTCAAAATAATAGAATATGTACATTTAGGTCACATAAAACCTTTCGGAAACTGGCAGAACAACCAGGAGTTGCGAAAGTGTACGCTTCGATACACCGTGTCCACAAACATCATTTTTTCGCAATCGTTAGTCGTAGACATGTACTTCTAAATACATAATGTTTTAAATGAGGCAGATATTTATGTTTTGTCATTTCTTAACTTAAAGAAATCAGTTTTGTGAAAATGCGGAATAAAGAAACATAACTTTTTATACATTGCTCCGGTTCTTATATTTAGGAAAATTTTGTATTCATTATACACAAAAAGTCTGATGTGGTCACCACGCGACTTCCTTGTTCGGCCAATTAAATTAAACACATTTTTTGCTGTTTTTCATTTAAACTTATTTCCTCGAATTTCATTAGACATATACTTCTCATTCAATTAACTCACTTCACACTTCGAGACAAAGCAAAAATAAATAAAAACTCAGAACATCTTCATTAAAAACTGTAAAATACACAAAAAATATAAAACACCAAATACAGTTAAAAACGATTTTTACAGTTAAAATTAGAGTTTCTACGCAACAACAAGCAACTCGGCCAGCGTGCAAGAAGGCAGAATTTTCGGTGCACAAAACTGTCCACGACCAACGGTGCGTGAACACGATGATGAGGACACAGGATTTTGTGGACACGATGTATAATCCTTTGTAGCTATAGCCAGGAATAGCGTACCTGTTTTTCTTGCGACTGTTTTAAATAACATTCATTTTTGGGGAAGTTGAAGCAAGTTACACTTTTAAAAATTTCAGTTAACAGCAATAGGTTTTACGAATAAAACCTACAAAATGTAATGCGTATATAGAGCTGATGAACACTGAGCAAGTTTTGTAAAATTGCAAATGACTTTAGCATACTCTCGTTTTCGTTCCGAAGCATCATGGTATATTGCTAAAACTGTTTGAAAAATTGTATAGCATAGTCATTTTTAAGATTTGAAAACTTGTATATCATCGAAATTTAATTAAAGATGTTATTTCCTGAATCCACGTAATCAGTTAATGGAATTTATTCAAACTTAATTTTTAATCCGAAATTTCAAACAAAATTAATGGCAAAATACGGAGAAAGAAAAAAATTGGTAAAAAAAATAATATTTTCCTTGGTTATGGGGAAATTTATTCAGTATTTAATCCTTAACTAATTTGGTGTCCAAGATTATCTTTAGCTGGATAAAAGCATCATATTCCCATAGGCTGTTTTATATGCCTAAATAAATTTACGTAGGATAATACATATAATAAGCTATTAATAATATCAATTTGGGAACCAAAGGAAACCAAAAGAAATAATCTGAATGTAGCTTATTTGTTTTAATCGTGTATGCCTTTGCCCATTATTCCATACAAACGCATCCATGGTATTGAGATATTTAGCGTATCGAAAAACAAGGTTTTGTACGCACTCCTAGGGTAGATCTCAATATAAAATACAATTACCATTTGCTGGTATTTTTCGCTCAGCAAAGCGCTTTCCTCTCAAACGTTAATCAGATTCCACAACAACCTACAACAGAAATTTCGCTTGCATTCCCTACAATAGCTAGATCAGAAGTACATCTTTGAGATTTGGAACCATTCTGGCCTTCAGACCTGACCGTGTTTCCAGCGATTACCATATGTTTACAGAATTTAAGTAGTTTTGAACTAGAAATCACTTTTCTGCAAACGAAGAGCTTTAGCAAACAGAAATTGCATTTCTTAATAGCATGACTACAAAATGCGTATGGCAAGGGAATACGAATACATCTTTCCTGTTGTTGGTAAATGCATATCATTTTCATGGATACTTACGTGGAATAATAGTTCGGGGTATGCATTTCCAAAAGAAAAATATTTTGCTTTAGTACATTTTAGCTATCTTTTCTTACTGCGAATTTTTATACTTTCTGGCTGTATTACACCTCATATTTTAAATGAAGATTTCGCATTTTAAAATATTATTCACTCATGATATTGTAGAAAGTTAAATATAAGACATTTTTCTTTCGAAATGTTTAAAATTGCTACGTTTTTTAATGTTTACCTTAACAATTCATTTGTAATTTTACTAATGTAACTGTGTTAACAAACTCACATATTGTTCTTCTACTTCTTAAAGAGACTTCAGAAACTTTGCACAAGGTAAATTCATTCCAAAAATCCATAATAGTTGCCATCGATAATTATCTCGTCTAGAGCGACACCCCACAGAGGATCACATTTGTCTGTAACAATGGGCGGTCTTCTTATAGAAAGTTCTGAGTATTAGAAAACGTTAGATTTTACCCTAGTTTAGGAGGGTAAATATGACAAACTGCTCCATTACTATGGAAAATAGTGATTTCATCGTGCATGCTTTAATAATTTAATCCGAAATTTCGAACAACATTACGCATGGCAAAATATGGAAAAGATTTGTCTTTGATGATAAGATCTTTCACTATTCTTCGGTAACACGAAGTAAAGTAATATCGAATTATTTAAATTCTAAAATGCTTAATTTTTTAATAGCTTACGAAATTCGGATGGGAAAATTGTGCTAAATAGTGGAAATGTACTATACTATCGAGATTGTGAACTTATTATATAAGTTTATCTTCTCTTTCATCACTTTGACTTAACTTGAAAAAATTATTTTTTGAAGATTTTCCCAAAGTTTCATACACAACACTTTCTTAGTCGGTATCATATCCATAAAAATCATACTATGTCGTCTTTGTTTGAAGCTTATCACTGTTCTCCAAATTACGTGTTTTTGAAATATTCGAATTTAATCTAGTTTGTGTCAAATCCGTTACCGTAATGGTCAAAATCTAAATTATCCAACTTCATGTTAGAATATCTCAAGAAGAAAATGAAATAAGAAATAGAAACCGTAATAAGATTTCCAGACTTACAAATGATACTCGCACCAAACAAAAATTCACTACTTATATAAGAGGGATTTTGAAAGCTTTTTGTCTAACATATTATGATTATGGTCAATAGAGAAACTTAATTATATTCCCATACGACAGATTAGATTCAACATATTAATTTAAATATGAAATTAACCACCAGAGCTACTACAAGAACACACTGTTGAAAATCAGTGAAAGAGAAAACAACATGTAAACTATTTTCAATGTCTTGGATTCAAAGAGTTAAAATAGGAAATGACTGGCAATTCAAACGAAAATAAGAGACATATTTTCTATTTCAAACCCATTTGTTCTGAGACAATTATTTCAAATATTCCTTAAATCTATGCAAAATTAACACTAATTTCCACCTGCATTTATGAAAATAAACAAACTTGTTATTAATTACTATTTTCACTTTCATCAAATAACAAAAATCTATCTCCTCCTTTTACATCACATCCAGAAAACTATTGTTTATTCTAACTTATCTGCATATGCGAAAGACTGCGATAAATGCTACATGTGCTTAAATTCTGCCCTCGAATTAAAATATATGTGAATATACTCACTTAGAAATTCAGTTAATATTATATTTGTTTTATAATTTCATTTAATGATATTTTATGAGTATGAATACAAGAATTTAAGCTTTGCAAAATTTATTTAAGATAGTATGCTAATTTGTCGGAAGTAATGCACGAAACTTTTTTGTGTTTAAGACAGTAATTTGACATTTTTGTTTATTAAAATTGTAAGGTTTATCCTAATTTTATTAACAGTTATTTTAAGTTATGCAACTTTTCTATCTATTATAATTTCAGCTTACAATTTCCTACCAGAATGTAATATCAGAAGTGCAGTTAATGCAAATGAGTACTATTTAAGTCGATGTTTCGCCGAGTTCGAGAGAGAGAGAGAGAGTCTGGTTTTCCCGAATAGCACGCGTTTGCCATTTGGCTACGTCTCTCCTAGATACTACGGCCGAACGTAGTATCTAGGCCTTTGCTTGGCTTCGCCATTTTAATTAATACTTAAGGGCCAACTACTTAGAAACCTTATAGCTTCGGCTATATCTTTCAGATAGCTTTAGTTAAGCTTAGTTTATTTAAATTCATAATTATTTAAGTTCAAGCCCTAGTGGAGGCTTTGTGTATACTCCGAGTTAGGAGTTGATTGTAATTATTCTGAGAAATAAAGGGTAGTTAACCCTTCTTAAGCCTTGCGTGTTTATTCTCACACTTAAGGGATTATTAGTCTTTGTGGGGTTCTAAGATTGAACATTGAATTAAATGAGTAAAACCCCACACAATTAATTAGGTCTTCTTATAAATATAAAAATGTATTTTGTGATTTAATTCCAAGTCATTTCCAGTGTTTAGCTTTTACTCTAGAAAACAACTGTAGTTACATTCAAAAGGTTTTCCTTTTAATCTTAAAGGAAATCATCAGTCTGGGATATAATTTTTCTAGAAAGTTTAAAGAAAATTAAGAGGATTAAATCCAAAATTTAATACTGTTTGCACATTTCAGAACCAAAATGGCTTTTTAAAATCAATAGTTGTATGCATTTTAACAAGCACTTTTGGAAGTGTTTATATTAATGTAGATCGTACATATTAAAGGTTCGTTTTTGAGAAAATGAGTAAAAATCCAGTTTTTGTGATGAGAACATTAAATTGTAATTCAACGTAAGAAACGAATTACTAAGCCACAAATGCGCACTGATTTAACAAAACGCAATTACTTTAAAGTTGCAAATATTGCAAGGAATTACGTTCATACGTGTCTTAAATAAGCATATATAAATTTTTGTATCGATTTTATTTGCAAAAATAACTTTACGAAAAGGTTTTATTCATTTTTTTGGATTACAATTGAAATTAGTTGTGCTTTTGAACACAGATTTAAAAAGATAGATGTAAAATAAACATCTGTGTTTCTGTGTTTAAAAAATATCATTGCCAGATGAGAACTAACCGATGACGGTGTAAATTGAATGTTCAATAACAACAATTAACATTAATTTCTCAACATGTAAAATCAGAAGTTGTGTTGCTGTTGTGGCTAAACTCCCCGTTTTGCTTCTTAGTTGTGTTATTGTGGTTAAACTCCCAGTTTAGCTCCTTAGTTGTGTTATTGTGGCTAAACTCCCAGTTTAGCTCCTTCGTTGTGTTATTGTGGCTAAACTCCCAGTTTAGCTCCTTAGTTGTGTTACTGTAGCTAAAATCCTAGTCTAAACTATTCAGGATAAGCCTGTGAATTTTATTGATGCAAGGACTAGGGTGCTGATACGCTATGTAAGTGATTTTGCCCAATTAGTGTCATTGCGGCAAGGCTTTCAATATTCTCTGTGAGCCGAATGTTCTGTCGAAAGGTTTGTGGCAAAGAAAGAGGTTTGGGAGACCTTCGGACGGCCTCAAGGGGTGCTCTCCATTAAAGCTGGGTCGTAAATCAACAGTTACCAAGACCCGGAGGTACCTAGTGTACCTTCGAGACTGCACACAGGCTGTTTTGCTTCAATCTGTTCATGTACGAAGATTATGCTTTGAAAGATTAACTGCGAACCCAACTTACAATTATCTTGTCATCTTTAGTTTTCAGTGAGCTCTTCTCCGAAAATGCTGCCTTATGTTAACTTACCTGCGTTTGACAAAAAGAAACTCATTGAACTATTAATTATCTACCTTTCAGAAATACAGGATATTTTCACATTTCATTTGCTCTTCTGTATTTTCCAGTAATAATTTTCTTGATTACAAACATAATTTTTAACATCTATGAGTTATGATGCCTGACATCTGTTTAATTTTAGCAGATAATCATTTATATAATTAATCAATTAATTAATCTTATTAATTTATATTTAATTTAGGTAGTTAGCAGATGTTTCTATAGCCCGTAAAGAATCATTGACGCACGAATATTATTTTATGCTCTGGATTGTTTATATCGACAAGAAGTAGTAACTAAATTTATTTATTTCCCATTAAAAAGACATTCGGTAATAAAAATGAATAAATTGTATCTTTCAGCTATAGAGACGCTTAAAATCCATTAAGCTAAATATCCTCTCTAGAATTATGCAGCAGTGGAAGAACAGCATGAGTCTCTATGAATCTGTCTTCACTTGGACATTTCTGGATTAAGATTAAAATGAAGTTTGGTAAAGTGGGTGTGCCACTATAAGCGTCTAGTTCTTCAAGTCAACAGCAAGAGCTTTCGTTCTAACCCACTGTTTATTCATGAGATCGTTTCGTGGATATACTTTCGGGCACAGTGATTAGTACAGAATAAATAAATAAATAAGTAAATAAAATATAAGTTTGAAGTCATCGAAAGAGTAAAGAATAATGAGAAACCTTTAGAAAGCACTTGATGCTCTATACAAATCTTCTATTAAATTACTAATTTATTGCAAAGGCATGTGTAACTGCTAGTCTCTATTATAAGCTCTATAAAGATGTCGGCACAGCGTGCCATCAGGAAAATTGAAAAACATTCATATTTTACACTTAAAAATATCATATAGGCAGACTGCTAAATGAAATAAAGAGATAACTTCAGAATGTGCAGGTATAACAAAACCAATAAAGAGTATAAGCATGGCTACTGCAAAAATAAGAAAATGTGGCGAATTAGTGAAAATTAATATAACGTATTTTATCCAAAAATATGTAATATGTACATCAACGAAGCAAGTTCCCGCTCGTGCCTAATATATTCATGTGCAAAAATTGACGGTATTTCAAGTTAAAATAAATATGGTAAAGATGTTAAAACCGCTTTTAACAAACGAAGATAAATTTATAAACAAAACAGTAATGATATTGCCAGATAAATAGAAAGCGGGTTTTTCTTAGATAGAAAGAATTCAACTAAGACCAGCTCCGACGATAAAAAGATGTTACTAAGTGCCGGGACCGTTACCTACGAAATAATTCAATACGAAAAGGTGAGGATGTAGACCACCGACAGCATATGTTTGTCTGACGATAAATATAGCATAGTCATAGCATTACGGCGGTAAATCTGGTATAGTCATAGCTACTCAATAAACGATATCAAATGATTATGGGTCTATATATTCTAGATATTTGTTTCCATTCAGGAAGTTATTAGGAAGCAATAATTCAACATAATAATACCTCACGGATGGCACTGACTCGATAGAACGATTGCTTTGACGAGAAAAAGAAGTGATGTCATAGACAAGCACTCAGCTCAGATCTTAATCGAAAGGATATCAGATAATTTATTTATCATCGTGGTTGTCATGAGCGAGGTTTATGAAGATGAAGGTGTTATTATGGGAAAAGATAGAAATTCAGTATTTATGTAAATTTATTAACATAATGTTAAATTCAACATAATTATTTTCAGATGAAACAAAAAAAATTATTTCTTAAATTTGAGCAGATGATAGTATTATATGTGAAAAGCCAAATGCACTACTTACAACTTCTTTACTGACAAGAGTGGGAAAAGTACGTTTATGTTTAATAGTGCAACAGATAACCATTAGAAATTTCAGTTTAATGAAACACACTTAAAAGCCTTACAAACTAGTTTATATTTCTTTTATACTACAGTTATACTTTTAAGAAATAAAGGTAATATGTGTAATTTTTCACAGAATGTAAACTTGCAAGCACTTTGCAGAATTAAAAATATTAAAAAATTAAATAATGAATAAAAGTTAGACATATACAAACCAAAAATAATGAAATACTGTTTTCTTCGAAGCAGATGGTCTGCTAGTTATTTCACATTACGCAACGCTTTCCTTTTGCTAAAAAGATTTAAAATTATAGCAACAAACTTTCATGTTCTGAAGACTTCAGAATACAATGTAATTATTTCCATTAAAATTACGCATACAATAGTACAAATCATAAAACCTCATACAAATAATTCGTTCTTCAATAAAAGGATATCTACTTTTGCTAAGTGATAAAAATAAATCTTTAATGTTGAACGAAATTATAAATAACAAAGGAAATTTAATTCTAAAGAATACAACATTTGTTTTTAAATTTACATTTGAAAATGGAAATATTGTAAAGAGGAATATATAAAAGTATACGAAATGGATATTACTCTTTGAATAAAATGAAAATTTATGTTTATGAATATTCATGTTTATGAAAACTAATGTTTATGAAAATTCCAGCATCACGAAAAAATCATCAGAACTGAATGAAATTAATTATACATGAGACTTCCAAAGGTGCAAAGTAATTAATAATTATGCACACCGGTATATTGATACTAACTGTCGAAAATCAGTATTTGGTGGGTGCCCGCCGAAAACATCGCGGAAGAAAACTTTTCGGAGAAAACAACGCAAAGCGAAAACGTCGTGGTATAAAACATCATGGAAGAAAAGAAAGTAAAGAGAAAACATCGCAGTTCTAAAACATCGTGGTACAAAATATCATGGTCGAAAATAAAGCGGTTCAAAAACTTCGCAGTTTAAAACATCGTAGTAAAAAATAAAGTACCTACAAATCACCGCATGACGATAACACATGAGTTTTAGGCTTTAAAAGTTGTAAATGCATATTTGCATAATGATTCAGGAGCGCAAGAAGGAAACAGGGAATTTTTGCTTCTACAATTCATATCTTTGAATGAACTAATAGATGCTTGCTGAAAAAGTAAGAAGAAAATTTAAGCATTTAAAAATTGAAAATAAGCAAATTTGCATAGTTCATTAACCTCATGCAGTTATTTATCATCCTTTTGCTAAACATTTTTAGATTGTATTTTTCATGAAAAATTATCAGCAAAAATTTATAAAAAAGATTTATTTATTAATGATATTTCTTAATTAACTATGTAAATTTAAGATTCGATTAAGTGCTAGAAGTTGCATTAATTTTCTATTCATTTTCAATTTTTAAACGTTTAAGTTTCTTTCCTACTTTTCAGCAAATTCTGTTAGTTCATTCAAAAGTATGAAATACAGAAGTAGATATATACCTTTTTCCTTCTTGCGCTCCCAAATCCTTATGCGAATATACAATTACAGCTTTTAAAACCTGAAAACTCATCTGTGCGATGATTTGTAGGTACTTTATTTTTTACTACGATCTTTTCGACGACGATGTTTTTTAAACTGTGAAGTTTTTGAGCCGCTTTATTTTTTACCACGATATTGCGTATCACGATGTTTTAGAACTGCGATGCTTTCTCTTTGCTTTCTTTTCTCCCAAGATGCTTTGTACTACGACGTTTTCTTCTGCGATGTTTTTGCTGCGATGGCTGTAACCATTTGGTGAAACCTCCGTACACTGAAATAAGAGCTTCCACTCATTGCTCAATTGAATTCAAAGCATTTTGAATGTATATCTCAGGAATATAACTCCCGTTGCTTCTATCGGAAATGAAAATTGATCCGTATTATATGCGGGATGAGCGAACGACCTGCTTGTGAAATCCCAAAATTATGCAAAAATAAGTCTGTTAAATGGGAAGGCTAAGGAAAAGGTTATATCTGACATGTTGAGAAAATGTCTTAAATACGTATGTTTCCGCAGCTTCACTTGGTTCAGCTTATAGAAATATATAAAATAACTGTGGAGCATAGAGAATCCATTACTCATACTGCCTATTGTTGATTGATTAATATGATATAAAATCTATACTATTGCCAAATAGTGCAGACAGAAGATGTAATGTTTGAACAAAATAAGCAAGCACTGGATGATTCAAAAACTCTGTTAGTATTAAAAAAATTACCATGCAAAATAAATGTTAGCAGAAGTTGGATTATATAGAAATTTGAAAATGTATTTAAGTTTTAGGCTCTTAAAATCGAATCCAAAAAAAAAATCAGTCTCTTCTTACCTTTTACTTTTAATATTAATTTTGATATCGTTAATTAGCTCTTGTTTTAGAAATTACTTTTCACCTATTTTAAAATCATCATTTGAGGTTTTCATTACCCTGCAAGACTACTTTCTTTTGCCGGTTGTCATTATTATGGATACCATCTTGCACTGAAATTATCGTACATCTGTGGTTACTTCTGGTTGACTTTCAGAATGCATTCTGTATGCCGTGAAGAGTTTACTAGGCTTAGACGATGTGATATTATCAATACTGTTCGTGATCACAGCTTATAACAACTGGAGCATAAGAATACATATTTTTCGCATTCGCATTCAACGACATTTGAGGTGGTATCAGGTGAGTCAACCGCAGTCTCAAGAAGATGCCATTTCCGCGCGTTCAATGCATAAGTATTTTTATTGGATTTTACCATACTTACCTACTATATATGTCGCCTTGATATTTCACATGCTTGGTTAATTAGTGTTATGCTAAATTTTATTTCGAAGATGTAGTGGTCATTCTAAGATTATTGCGAAACTATTCCATGAACAAAACGTTTCGGTATTTACTCCAAGACATGCGAAGTTTTCGATGGCTATCGCATTCATATACGAGCGGTTTCTGCGCCAAGACTGCAGCATTCCGAAACCAGTTTCATTGAACTGATGATTAAGATTTCATCCTAATTTTAAGCTATGACACTTATCGTAAAATTTTCACAACTTTTTGATCTGAGCAGTTATCCTGACTACGAAAGCAATTATCCTGACTAGGCAAGCAATTACCCCGACTACAAAATCAAGTAAAATAAATTTTAATTCCAATAGTCCGATGACAACAATAGCTTCCAAGGTTAACAGTCTGAAATTTAATTTTCAGTAGAAGTTTTAGATTTACAATCGTAAAGATAGGAAAATTTAAAAATAAATAAATAAAAAAAATGAAAATCTGAAAGCTTTTCAGATTTTACATTACGCCCAAAGGGACCTTTTTTCGTGCGTTACCTTTATTTATTAAATATCATGTTCTTTCCACTTGAACCATGAAATTCAATTCAACAGCAATATCCCAAAAATAATTTTAAAAGGAGTATATTTTTAGAGTTTCCGATGCACAGTCTCACGCGCTGGTGATAAAAATGTTTTTTTCTCCCTACAGTGTTGCCATTCCTCGCTTTGAAATCGTTGAGTTCTTAATAAAAAATTTTTTAATGTCTTGCAAAATATGAAACAGATAATAAAATAAATTACACATTTCAAATTAGCCCTTTCAGATGCCCATATTCAGTGGAGGATTACGTTATCCGAAATTGGATGGCTCAAGGTACTGTTGTTTTATCACAATGCGAGATACATCTGCATTTATGCAGATTCTTCATCATTGAATTTCTTAAATATAGTACAGGGCTATAATATTTGGAGGCAACATTTTGAAAAGTGAATCAACGCAAAATGTCAAAAAGAAATTAATAGCCCTTCTAGACTAACCCCTTTGAGCAAAAAAAAAACTTATTGATATTTGATCATTTTCTGTGTCCAAATTATAACACAGGGTACATGTTTACGCATTTTAGAACGATTTCGGAGCTATTTAGTACTTTTTTAAATATTAAAACCATTTTTTTCATCTTCATTCTAATAAACCTTTTTCCGGAGTACAAGTCTGCATTGTGATTTCCATAATCGAAGGGCTTTTCATAAAATTTTCAGGGTTACTGCGATTTTCATTCCTTTTCCACTACTTTCCACAGTCCATTAATCTTTGCGAATGTGTATTTAGAACAGTCTCCTCTTAAAAGACTAAAGGCCAAATAGTCCGTAGCGAAGACGTCAGGTAACTTTGCAAGAATATTGGAAAAAGGCATTTATGCAATACCTGTATCAGGCTTCATATTTTCAAAGAATGTAGTGGTTCTTTTTGAAGCGTGACTTGTTCCTTTGTCGTAATAAAGTTTCATTCTTTGAAAGTCATTGGGATAAAGAAATGGAATGTGTTCTGCAAATATAGGTTGGTTTTCGGTAATGAGTAGACTCTTTTTTGTTGCAGTCATTTACGTAATGAAATGTCATTACGTTAATGAAAATGTTAGGTTGGAACAACGCGTAGTAAGAAACGAAAGTAGTGTAGTTAAGCTTCCGAAATTAAGTATTGAGAAGTTTTATGGTGATTGTAGTTCTTGCTTGGATTTCTGGAATTCCTACGAGGTGGCTATTCATAATAACAATTCCTTAAGCAAGGTTGAGAAGTTTTCATATCTGAAAACATTTTTAGGAGGTACAGCCTTGTCAGCAGTTTCGGGATTTTCGTTAACAAACGAAAATTATGATTCCTCAATTAAGTTGTTAAAAGAAAGATTCGGAAGGCTAGATTTGATTATAAGCTCGCACATGAATAAACTGTTGTTGATTGATTCCGTTAAGACATGCGCGAACGTTCCAGCATTGCGAAAAATGTATGATACGATTGAAATTCAAATTCGATCATTGAAGTCTTTAGGTGTTGCAGCAGGCACTTATAGTAGTTTACTTTGCCCAGTAATACTACAGAAAATTCCAGAAGAGTTAAATTTGTATTACAATAGACAACGCGAATCGCGTGACTCATTTGATATAGAACACTTAGTTGAGTTTTTGAGAAAGGAGGTAGAAATAAGAGAAGCGTCGTCTTTATTATCAGATTCAAAAAACTTCAAACGAAATGAAATTCCTTTTAGTAATAGAGGAGCGAGTCAAAATTATCAGAATAAATTTTATGTAGACTCAAAACGAAATATTTCAAAGGCGCGCATTCCAACAGCGGCTGCTTTAACAGCCGTAGCGAATGAAGTATGTAATTTCTGTTCGGATAAATCTCACGTAACTCAGAAATGTCCTTTACCATTAACCGAAAAACGAAATTCGTTAAAAACACAAGGCCGATGTTACATTTGTCTAAAACGTAGACATACATCACAATTTTGCTGGAAAAAAGACCAGCTGTGCAAAATATGTAAAAAACCTCACAATTATTTAATATGCGATAAGGCTGAACCGACAAATAATTCAGTCGAATCAAATAAGGAAACGGACAGCAATTTATCTACCGT
>KK122583.1:168253-186101 GCA_000611955.2 Stegodyphus mimosarum | reverse complement strand
GGAAAGAAAACTCGAATCATCGAATTCCACAATCATTAAAAGATTCCATATTCTAAAACTCGAATATTCGACAATGCTTATCTGAGAAGACTCCAAATATTTCGGCCCAAAGCTTTGAAGAGTTCAGTTTTATTGAAATTCTGTGGAAGGGCTCATTTAAAGGAAGACGATTATTACAGTTCCGATGGAATCACCAGGTTCACTAGTATCATCTCTTGGTAACGCAACGTGCCATACTCTTAACTTTCCGAAAAGAAATTAATATTCCATGTTAATATTTATTTGTATTAACTTTATGAAATAATCCGCTTCTCTCAATCCTTGTTTTGAAAGAAAAAACCTCAGGAAAACATGCTAAAATTTCAATTTAGCGTAGACATATGTTTACCGAACAATAATGAAAAATAAGTCTAATGATTCAAAAGTTTTAAATATGTACACTGAGTAAAGTAAAAATGGGACAGTTCTATATCTTCCATTTTACTGGGCCGATTGATGAAATCCAACTTGTTTTCATGTCTAGAAAGCGCAACTTACATTATTACATTAAATAATGCGCGGATGCATATTAGATTTATATAAAGCATTGTTCTAATATATATATTTTAACACAAAATCGGACATTTCTGAAATAGCTTGCCAAGTGCTTTCCATATTTCGATTCTACGTCTCAAATTATGCCTAAATATTACATTTTGTAAAATTTGGTGCGAATTTACGAAGAAATTCAAAATTTTATCTAGGCGGTTTTTTTTCAGTTTGCGCCAAGTATAATTCACTTCGCGAACTTCTTAATTTATAGCAGCCTATTTTCCTTTCCTCTTTTTTATTGTACACGAGCAGAAAAAAGTTCATACTTTCAAATAATTTTAACAAAATCCATTAAACATTTCTGGCTTATAACATAATTAACACATTTATATCTTATAACATATACGCCGAATTTCGAAACGCGCTAATATGTAAATTCATGTGTACCTTAGAAACTTTTGAATAAAACTCTAATTTTTTGCAAGTGAGTCTAGTATTACATTAAGATAATGTTAAAAATATCATAGGTTATAACAGGATTTGTTTCGAAAAATTTGTAAAATTATTTAAAAATGCAGATTTTAAAAATAAGCCGTAAGAAATACGCAAATTATATTTGGATTAAGCATAAATTTTAAATTCTAGAAGATGGAATCAAGTAAGTTCAATAAAAAAGAGACGTTAATAAATATATATCAAATTCAATTAACATGGAGGAGGTAAATGTTTGAGAGCTAATTTATTTAAAAACTACTCGTGCGAGTTTTACGAAATTGGCACTTTGGCATAATTGAAGTCATAAAATCGAAATGTGGAAAAAATTCTGTATGTTGTTTCAGAAAAAGTCCAATTTTATATCAGAATAACTATGTTAGAACAATACTATATACGAAACTAATACATATCCTAAGTCGCGCTTTCGAGACATAAAAAACGCAAGTTGAATTTCGTCAATCGGCCCAGAAGAACGAGAGATATAGAACTGTCGCATTTTGTTTTTTCTGAGTGTACGTCATTTGTGTACTTGCATCTGCTGAATAAAAATAACTGCATTTTAAAAAGCGTATTCTTAGATTCGTTTTTTATTATGTGCAGATTTTAAATTTTATTTTCGTTTAAAATTTCAACATAAGATTTTTTTTCTTTTTTTGTGCTATTATTTTTCTTGTATGAGGAATTCGTGATTCGGAAATTTCCATACATTCGAGAACATTTAGGATTCCCTTTTGTGTTAAAAAAAATTATTCTATATTCCACCTTTAGTTCCTAGAATTAAGATTTCTGGTATTAAACCAATTATTAAAGCAATTGTAGAGAAACGTAAATTCCTACGTGTATTTATGTAAAAATAAAGCATCTCTGAGGTTCTAGTAGACAGTTTGCCTTGTATGATTACAGCACAGGAAGTGCACTACACCTACGGGAGGAGATACCTTCGTGAGACAATGAAATATAAATGGAAGGCCACTCAAAACTGCATACGACTTTTAGCGAATAACTATTTGCTTCTTCTGTTGTTGTGCAACATTTTTAATCTCCTGTGTGCATTTAGAAAAACTCCACGAGATCCAAATATTAGTATCATTATAATAGTAAGGACTTAAGACAACAATAATTTTAATAATAATAGTTAAGACAACAATAATTTTAATAGAATTTGATGTGTATTATTTGTATGCATCTGGAACACTTAAAATAGTATACATATATATGTAGTTCTATATATCAGAAAAATTTAAATTAATAATTTAGTAGAACTAAATTAAACCATCCTAGAAAAATTCTAAAATTTTGTTAAAACGTGTATATATATACAATGTGGCTTTAAAAAAACGTTCCCACACATATGAGCCCCTAGCAACTTATCTGTTATCGGTTCAGCTAATCGAAACGAAATTTCAATATATTCTTATTTATTATATTGTGTTATTATTATTATTATTATTATTATAATATTATGAAGATATTAAAAAAAGTATAATACACGTATGTCTCTGACACATTTAGGTAAAATACGCAGAGATGGTATCCTAAATATATCAGAAACATTCGTATATTAAACTTTTTTCTAAACGTAAGTTCAAAAAGCATCTTATACATTGAGGCGAACAAAACTTGTTTTCTTGAGTACCAGATGCTAATTAAGGTAACAATTCCTCACTGACCATTTCGCGAGGATTTCAGAGGTAGAACAGTATCATCACTGCATCATTAATTACACATTTGTTTTCTTCATTTTGCATATTTTAGTTTGCTCTTTTTTACCCAAATTTTAATTTTAATACCTACAGTGTGTCACTCTTAGATAGAGACTGATGACTGTTTATTTCGCAGTAACGACTATTTGTAGGTTATAATTATATGTTTCACTAATAAATTTTAATTTATGATTTAAAAAAATTAAATTGCTTAAAGATATAATTTAGTATAATTATATATTATGTGTGTATGTGTGTTGTAACGTTTTCAAGCTTTTATGGAAAAATAGCAAGACAGGATTGTCTTTTAAAATTTGTTTAAAACTCAACAACAAATTCATTCGTGGTTAAATAATGGATGAATAGCGTAAATCGTTATATTGCTATATCTTACAGGCGGGAAAGAGCGAGCTTTCCGCCAGCCTTTTCTCTGACTACATATCTATTCAACTCCACTGCTTCGTCTCTTCTAACAAAAGACCAGGCGAACACCCGTAAACAAGTCGGCATCATAAAAATATTAGTGGATAGAGACCCATTAGCCTTCAGGACAATCTCCATGGCGGATCGTTTCCCCCTTGGCCCTAAAAATGAGTTTCTTTAAGTTAGTCCGAAAGAGGAAGTCTCTAATAATAACCAGCTGTTTGTTTTTCTAATGATCCATTTGCTGTTACAGTTTGTCACAGTGTATACATAGATATATGTAAGATAAAAAATATGAACCTTTTAATTACTCATTTTAATTTGGCTGCGTCTGCTTCCTGTCCATAGAACTAACTGTGTCAGTTAAAAAACTAATTTGCATTGTGTCATCTTTCATACGGCAGTACGGTTAACTCTTATCCAATCAGATAAAAGGAATTTTTGTCTATAATTACCAGTACTATTGTTGTACAACTCTTTCGTCATGTCCCTTTATCTTTCTACTTAGACGCGTGCTTGCCCCTCGGTTTTGTCACCAATGTACGTAGGATAATAGAACGTAAGCTTTCAAAATTGTGAAGGTGCATGTCCATCCCGTGATGATATGTCAACTTGTTTAGCATCGTTGATTTCCCTATACATCTTTTTAATTTGAATCCGTAAGTCATCATCTACGCCGAAGAATTATTGCATCATATCATATCACCGAATTGTCGTATGACATATATATATATATATATATTTCTATATAGATATAGATAAATACATATAGATATATATATATAAATATACCTATAGATAAATACGAGTTGCTAAACTAAAAAAAATAATTTAAAAAAAAACTTAATGTTATTTGTTTTGAGACGAAACGCGCAAATGATATCAGCCAGAAGAATATACTCTTCATTTTATGGAAGCTCTTTTAATAGAAACTGGCTTATAATCATGCTACTCGAGGGCAAAATCGCATAAGCGCCATACAGTCAGCCTCTTCGCCAGAAACAGAATAGTATTTAGAATAGAGTTTCAATACTACTTTGTCCCTAAACCATGGTTTATGGTAACAATTGCCGCAAGAAATAAAAGTCGATTCTTTTTTTTTTTTGTTGGAATCTCATAATTCCTTCTGTGCGAGGATGACGACAAACGATCATAAATAAGGGGAAGATCAGTCTGATTTTGAAGTACCTGTTTAAGACAACAAAAAAAGTGGCTGATTATTTCAAACTAGTCTTATGTATACCATACAGCGATTTGAAGATATATATAAAAGTGATTGTTTAATAAAAGTATGTGTAATTATAATAGAAAACAAATACAATTAACTAGTGTATATTAGCGTACTATGGAATATACTCTGGTTTCCAACAATTAAGGAAAAATCACAAAAATAGAGAGAACTCGTTCAAAAATACTCCAATCAGAATCAGAATAAGAATTGCTGAGTAAATCTGCAGTATGCAAGTAAGTTAGTGGCGCTACAATCGAAATACGTCATCTATGAGAAGCATTAAATTGCATGTTTCAGAGCAAATTTGTGAATTTCGCTGTGATACCGAAAAGAAATCTGGATAGCTAATATGTAACAATGACTTCCAGCCATCATTTGCACGAAGAACTGCTATTGAGATTTATTAGGGAATTAGCGGCAGGATAAAAGTGGCCAGATGGCTAAATATGAGCCCTTCTATGGTTCATAGAATTGGCAAAAATTTCTAATTATAGATTCAGCATCCAGGAGGTTCATCCAACCGTTACGACGAGCGTAGATGACCAGTATTTATTGTTATGAGCACGAAGGAATAAAACCGCAACTCCTACTCAAATGAGATCCTCCCTTGTCGCAGCCACCAGACGGTTTGCGTTAACGTCTCCGTGCGTAGAACGAAGTAGGTCTGTATGCGAGACGACTAGCCATTTGCCTGTCGTTCACGTCACGTCATAAAACGGACTGTTTGAGTTGGGCACGTTAACATGACCGCTTGACAGCTGATCATTGCAGGATCCTTCTCTTTACGGATGAGTCCAGGTTTAGCCTCTAAAGCGACAGTAGGCGTTGATTTGATTTGAAGAGAATCTGGAATCTGTTATCATCCATCAAATATCCGTAAAAGAGATGCATACGGAGGAAGCAGTGCCTGTGTTTCAGGTGGTATTTTTTTGGGTGAACGCACAGACCACCACGTCTTTCCACATGGAATCATGACTGCTCAGACCTATAAATGCCGAGGTAACAGATGATGATATCCTGCTGCAGAACGACAACCTAGACCGCACAGCTCTCGCATCGCATCGTCATGATTACCTTCAGCAGCAAACAATGCAGCTCATGCTGTGGCCAACTCGATCGTGGGACCTGAACAGTATCGAGCATGTCTGAGATGCTTTGAGAAAACGTATAGCTACTCTGATTCCTCCTCCCCAAACCCTTGCCACGTTTGCAACTTTGTAAGATCAATGGCTTTCACTTCCTAATAAACTGTTAAACTGCATAATTGACAGGATCGCACATCGCTTTGCATTGCATGTGGGGGAGATCACACTCCATTTGAAAGCAATTTTCCTATATTAAATTGATATATCCGATTTGTTAATTGCATACATATGCTAATTCCTAAAGCACCATAATTGTTTGGTAATTTCTTTTCATGTTATTGTATACTTTACCATGTTTTGTATACGGCGGTTCAGTTTCAATAAATTCTGCATGTACCTCTTTGAGCAATCGTCATTTTTATGATTTTTCCTTAATTAATAATAACCATTATAGATCAATGTAATGCGGAAAGAATTTATGATCCTTGATTTTTTACATTATTTAATATACGACTGTTACTATTTTTATTTCATTTTAGTTTAAAATATAATGATAATCGAGTAGCCATCGAGGGTAGCGAAAGAAAGAACAAAAAATTCAAAAACCCATTTCTGTTTCCTTTTAACTTTTTGTTCTTTATTTGATCTGCACCAACATCCTTCTTCGAAAATTTTAAAAGATTATAACCAAATTGCAATGACAAAGTGAAGCACTAAACAAAAGCTTGACTCAAATAAAGATTATTTTAAACTCAACTAGTACATATATTCTAAAAAAGCTATGTAGACACATTTTAAAAATTTAAGTAATGGTGTGTTATTTGTCTAATGTATTTAAAGACATCGAAGAACAAAAATTGAAAAAAAATATACAAAACATTTTCTGGAAAGTACTGTTTACTTATTAAATTTCCGTAGTTTTAATCTGCTAAAACAAATTTAATGCAGTGATGAATCTTCATCGAATTTCCGTTCCCAAAATTGCTTATACCATATGTTCAAGAAAATGCATGAACTACTTAAAAAGTATTAAAACAAGAATTTTTTGAATTCGTTGGAGGCTTCGAATTAATACTTAAATTCAAATCAGCATTTACTTTCCATGCTTTATTCTTTGCTTTTGTTGCATTGTGGGAAGAGGTGAAAAAATGAGGGAAAGAAGACACAAGGAAGTTGCTTTTATGAAGCTAATGCAAACTAAAAACGTTAGTTACGAACATAGTTCTAAATGCATTAAGTTGAAAACATTTTTTCGCATTTCGTAACGGAACTATTTATATCGAAGATGACAAATGAAGCTCCCATTAGCGACATCTGTCGGAAATAGCAGTTCCCGAAAAGAGTTGTTATTCATAAGAACGAACAAGGTCATCCAGTGCATCTGCCAACTCCAAAAACGTCTATATAGCAAATGCATTTTCCGCCATTTGCTACGAAGTCGAATTTCCGCCCATGTTCCGTTCCAAATTTCCGGCAATAAACAAATAATGACGAGCTGTCGAATCCCATTAGTGTTTGCTCCGTATAACTGGGGTAAATATATACTTCAGGGGTATTTCCGACAAGAAGTTTCGCACTTTTACTTCCGTTGAGATTTTCTTTTTCTTCTCGCAGACTTCGCTAGATACATAAGTGTAATTCTGGAGGAGTTTTATTGTTTGACTAGTTTTACAATCTATATTTTTTCTAATTGTTCGGAAATGGGTTATGCGTCAATATAAATTAAAGCTCAAGAATAAGAAATAAATGCGTTTGGAAAACAATGATGCAAAACCCCTCTCCCTTTGTATATTTTTACAGATATCTTTACAGCCATATTTCCTAATATTCGCTTGTTAAAACCATAAAACTGAAGTCCATACATGATACAATGTATATTAACGTCACACAAAATTATTGCGCCATGGTAGTCAGTCAGTCCTCGCTTGTTCTGGCTTCGTGTAATATCATGTCACATATCCAGGCTGATATGCTCAAAAACAGTTTAAACGACAGACAGGAAGGTGTACTAGAAGAACGAGTTATAGAAAAATTGCACGGTTTTTACAGTTTGGTGTTTTGCATTAACAGTTAATTTACATTACCAACAAGGTTTATTTGCTAAATCATGTTTAAAAAATGATAAATCTAAGAGGAGCACATAATTTTAGACTGATGGAAATGATGGACAGCTACTGCATAACTGAGAGTATTAGAAAAACATGCAATACAATATTGAATCATTGAAGCATGCTTTTTAATGTTTTGGATAACTATATTATTAAAAGTAATAAAAATATGCAAAATATCCTATACAATAATATTTGAAAATACATTATTAATTTTGACATTTGTATTGGGTCATATAAAAAGTCTCCGTGGTCTTTTGCCACTAGATGATGTTGATGCATATATGTCCGGAAACACTCACCCGATTGTCTCAAATCAACATGTGCTTAAAAGGTCACATCCAGCTTCCATTGTTTGTGAAGATAGTTTTTTAATTCGTTGCTCATGTAAAAAGTTATATTGATTTGAAAATGAGTGAAATATCTGAAGAAATACGCTGTGTGATGCTTTGATGCTTTTTTACTCTAAAAAAGGTAAAAACGCTGGAAAAACATGCCGAAAATTTGTGAAGTGTACGGTGAGGATGTGAGTGAACGAAGGATCCAGGAGTGGTTTTCTCGATTTCGTTCTGGAAATTTCGATGTCAAAGATGCATCTCGCTCTGGTCGGGCCAGACACTGAAACAGCCGATGAAATTTTTCAACTGGTGGAGCAAGACCGGCGTGCAAGCTGTTAGGAAATAACGGAGGCACTAAAACATCAACCAAGTGACAGTTTGGAATCATTTGAAAAGAGCAGGCTACAAAAAGAAGAATTATACACGTTGTTAAAACCAGAGCCTTTAAAATTTCGCGCATAGTTATCGTTTATGAGAAGTACACTTAACTCAACTCTTCTCTAACTACAACGCACTTCGAGCGAGCGGCGAGAATGATGTATCCTGTGACATGCTAACGATGTATTCTAAAGATATAAAATTTGAATTGTAACTTTCAATGTTGCTTTAAATATATTCTAGTGTTAATCTACGTGTGACCTGTTTATTCTTACGCTGTTTTTTATTTGAGTGCTGTTTCAATATTGAAGGAGATACAGTCACCCCGGGAAGAAAAGGTAGGCTGAATTTTAATATTTAATTTGAAATAAAAACCTTTAAAGAAAAAAAAATATTAAGTTAATTTTTTAACACACGTATTCTGATTCCTTGCGTGAAGCAAAAAGATGTGCACAAATTAAAACTTATTTGAGCAATGCAAGTTGTAAATTAAAATTTAATGAAGTATGTCTAATTAATTAGTTTCTAATCTAATTAACATAGATGAATGAATTTTCCCAAAGTCGCACTGTTTTTATTCAGAATTAAATACTACTATAAATCACTATTCAAAATTTTTTCAAAAATCATAAAATACACCGAAACTGGAGGAAAAAGATTTTGTGGTAATTTGAAAAACCAAGCATTTCCATTATCGTATGCACAAAACTGCTGTTTATGTACTCCAAAACATATTTTTCATTAAATTGAGGAATTATATTATTTTCCTTTTTCCACAAGTAAAAAAAGAAGCGAAAATAACATAAATCATTAATTCACACCGAATTAGGATTTCATGTGCCACTGCTACAAAGAATTTCCTAAATGCATAAAATATTAATATGATGCTCAATGCACACTAATACTTGTAAAAAGGGAAAAGAAGAAAATATACATTATTCAAATTCAAGATAACACAAAAAAGATAAAGATGCACATAGGAAAAACTGCGTTACTTGTAAAGGTGAAATTCATTTTAACTGAATTAAAAAAGCTTATAAAATTTCAAGCTTCAAAACTGTTTGTTTCTCTGAAGTTCCTTAATCATGGCCGAATCGAACTCTGGTTAAAGAATAGCAAGAAATATCTGATGCTAGCGACTGGTATTTGATAAATGAGGTTTTTGAGCTGATTCCACAGAAAAAGACTCTACTTGCATAATATTTGGTGTTCACAGTGGAGTGTAGCTGCTGGTCCTTTTCCTCCGATTCCCTTGTGGAGAGATTTTGTATTCAAATAATATCGAATATTTTTATCGCAATCGGATGAGCAACCACGACCTGCAACCACCTTCTCTGAATATCCCTTAAAAAAATAAATCTGTTGAATAATTTATAGAGGATCTATTTTAAAGAATCGAATATTTCTCTCGACTGAAATGATTTGGCAACATTCATATTGAACTTTATTTGAGCTGAGATTCAGTACATGAATTTCCCAGATATTGTGAAGTGTATCTTAGAATCTGAAGCTTATGCCTTCATAGTGAATGCCGTTTCCACTGTAATGCATGGACAGCGTACGGATTGGTATCTAGCAAATTTTGTGGTCATGGTTATCTGATCATATCAATCCTAGTTGTTTAAGACAGGTTTCTTTCATCCGTAATATTCCACTGATAAGGCCAATGTGATATTCAAGCCACCAGTCATAAAATTCAAACATATTCAGTTGGGTAGCATGCTAAAATTTGATTTGTTTTCAAGACAGTGCACACGAGGACTATCTAAGAGAAGGCAAAAAGCTAGAAAAGAAGTACAAAAGAGCTAGTAAAGAGGTCTGTCACACAGGGCTTTCACCGAAAGCTGTTTTTAGGACAAAGGATTATAATTAATATTACACAAGGCAGAAACAAATTAGATTGCTGTACTACAAGTGCAAGGCTTGCTTTTGCGTGACGTCATTAACTCCTAGTCTTCTAAAAAGCAGCTACTCCCTACTCCCTGATGTCTTCATTTCGGCCAATCCTGTAAGGAGGTGACATCAGCATTGTAGGTAGTCTGCAACTATGACGTCTGTGAGTAGGTGACATTAGGAATAGTCTAAACTTGTTTGTCTACTGACCTTGGAAAAACTACGAAAAGGATCATTTCACCGGTGTGAGGCACTGGCGCCCTCTGTGGAGAGCGAGGACGCCAACGCCAGCGAAATGCAAATTAAGATAGCCAAACGGATCATGCGGAACGATTATCGTGTTATATTTAAAAACATATCACGCGGAACACACTGAATGGTTTTAAAAATAAAAGACAAATCTTAAGATTTGTGAAGTATACGAAAGCTAAAACTTTTGTGTCATATTATTGTGAATAAAAACGTTTAAAGTACAAGTTTATTTGATATTTGACTCTAAATAACGGATAAAAAGAACCCAAAATCGTCGGTCACGATAACCAGTATTCAAACCAAAATCCAAATACCAGAGCTCAATAGCTATAAAAACTTAGCCAATGAATCTGTTGAACTCATAGAGAGTGAAATAGATGAAGTATGTATTTCTGCAAAAGGAGTGGATACTTTCGTCCCATGCTCGAGCCACTGCTTCTGGAAAAAGCTTCCTTAGTATCTGGAGCAAATGTTGCGTGGTTACATTAGTAAATGAATAATTAAGAAACATGAAGTCTTACATATTTTATTCTAACAAATCTTAATATCATTTAATAAATACGCTCCTCAAAAGTGAAATTGCAACACCAAGAAAGAATGCGCGTAGCGTCAAAGTTGTGAGGTGGATATGCAAATGATATAAGATGCGCACTCATTTGATCACGTGGTACGCATATGAGGGCTATAAAGGTCAGCCATTTTCACTTCTCATAAACATGACACTTGCTGTCCTGCCCTACGGGACTTGATTCGGCATTATCATCCATGCATCGCTCCTAGAATCACGTACGTGATGACAGCAGGTTCGCAGGTTAATCGCGGCACACAGAGGTAGTTGGAGTCTCATAAACAGCATCTGAGGGATTATGGAGCATTGGAGATTTTAGGAGAAGCAGAGAAAATGCCACTGAGACGTCGGCGAGCTCAATACCATCAATTAACGACCGGGGAACGTAACCGTACTGTCGAACTTCGTGCACCTGGTTTGCCCTTGCGCACAATAGCTACTCGTGTTGAGCACAACGTGAGTACCATACAACGTCGTGTCACACGATGGCACAGCAGTGGATGTAGCTTGGCAAAGGCTACCTCGGGTAACCATCAATATACTCATTGGTAGCATGCCTCGGTGGATTGCGGCCTGTATCGTTGACCGAGGTGGGCACATTAGATAATGAATAAATTAATTTATATTGATTTTATGTGTCTGCTTCTTAATCATTTGCATATCCATCTCAGAACTCTCGATTCGACAATTTGCATAACGCTACGAGCATTCTTTCTTCGTGTTGCAATTTCTCTTTTGAGGAAAGTTTTTTACAGTACGGGTAATTTCTATCGTCCTCATTACTGGTACCTTCCAAGTTGAGTTTCAACCTACACATTGCCTACAATGGTTTGTTTCCAACGTTGCATTATCCGTCTTTTCATTGTTTATATGTATTCCAGTTGCAACTCAAACAAACGCACAAACTGAAATAAACTATATTAAAAAATAGTAAGTCAAACTACAGAAATGTAAATTGCGGTAAAAATATTAAAACGAATTACACAAATGTAAATGGTACTATGTGGTTGCGTTTCTTTTTATTCCTGCTTGTTTTTTAAGCACGACATCGCTGACATGTGAAATTCGGAAATGAAAGCGAATATGAGAGTAATTTTGCATCAGAGTAGTCAAGATGATCAGATGGTTAAATAACAGTCACCAATAGCAGTCGGCAAGTTGTTTTGCTTTCTTATGCCGTACAAAAATTTCCTTTTAAAAGTTCGAAAAAATATTAATTTTTATTTTAATTTGATATTACTTCCAAATATATTTAATATCTTTATAGCGAGCAGGACACTGTAAAATTTGAGTGGCTAATGGACCTTAAGTTGAACTTCAAATACCTTAATGCACAAAGGCTGCTCAATATGAGGAACAAAGGTTATGAACATCCTATATAAATAAAAGTCTTCATTAACTGTGTGGCGATCAGTGTCTGACACTTATTCGCCTCTCTTTGGAAAAGAGAGCATTTTTACTCTGACGCTAAATATTATATTGATTTTTTAAATACCTGCTTCTAGGAGCTTTAGTCTTCATTTCAGTTGTTTAATGCAATTTTATAGCTACATATCTTATAACTATATTTACTTTGTATTGTACCCTGAAGAAAATTCTGTTAAGTGTGCAGTTATTTCGTATATGATGGCTCATAACCAGTGTCGTAAAAATAAACATTTGGAATATTCAATTAGAGCTAAAAGCCAGCTCCACTTTTCTCTCCAATAACTCGGTTTCTAATCTGATCTTGCAAGGAAGAAGAGTACCTAACGATTGTTGGATTCAAATCAGTTTTCACCTGCTGCATATAAACTCATGAGAAAGTGAAGTAAATTTTGATATTTCGGTTGTACGTAGGTAAGCAGAAAGATACATATACAAAGGGCAATGGATGTTAATAGTGTGTTAGCTCTCACTCTCCATCCACACTAAAAGCGATTTGTTAGGTATGTTTTGTATTTCAAAGATTTACAGTTAAATCCCTGTTAAACGACTTTCTGTTCATCGAAAGTGTCTTAATTAGATGTATCTGCAAATGAAATTGGGAAAATTCAAAAAGAAAAAAAAAAGTAAAGAAATTTCTGTGCCCCGATTATAGGATAACAATACACTGAGTTATTTTAAAACACTGTTTTTGTAATACTCTTTTCTTCTTTAAATGAAAATGCTACTTTTTATGATGAAAATAATTTAGCTCAGTGTGTAGCTGATTGTTAGAATTCAGGAAAAATAAATATCATTCATTATTTTAAGCTACAAACCCAGGCAAAATATAGATTTTTATTTAATAATCTGCAAATACTTATATCTAGCCTTAGGAAAGAATTGTGGTAAGTACTCCTAATCGAAATGGTACCAGCTAACTTTCGTAAAATTGGCTTTTATTCTGCTCACTGTAATAAATTAATTCAAAATTAATTTTTAATTGGCAAATATTAATTTATGCGAAATTTCATTAAAATATTTAATTTCTCGATAGACCCCCTTCATATCTGGAGTCATTTCATATACGTAAATATTTTTGCAAATGCAAGTTTCCTTAAAAAACTCAAAATTTATTCTCATTAAATTTAGCGGTGTAGAAAATAAAGGTTTCAACTGTGTACTCTCTCATCCTAACCTATAATCAACACATGTAGTTCGATTCCTCAAAAAATGATTTTAAACATGCTCAGTGTCTCACAAAATGATTTTAAATAACAAAGATTTAGCTACTTATTTAAACAAAATACAAGAAATGTATGTTTTTTACGGCATACTTTTTTACATCCTTGTACGAAGTAAAAAGGAAGTATTGTAATTACGATAAATTTCGGGTATCATATTTCAACTAAAATATCCATTTTGACCGCTATCGAACGCACGTTAGCGATTTTTTGCACGATATCTGAACGTAAGGACAGAATAAAAGACTTTTCCCCAAAAAAAAATTTATAAAAACTGATTTAAAATGGATTTTGAAGAGATTTTTTCGTGGCGTCTGTGCGTACGTACGTATGTATGTATGTATGTATATATCTCGCATAACACAAAAACGAGAAGTCTCAGAACACTGCAATTTTGTATATAGGACTGCTACAGTATGTAGATGTTCACCTCCCATTTTAATTGCAATCGTCTGCACCAAACGTATATAAGTATATATATATATATATAAGGTTATATAAGGATAAGGTTTTCATGCCTTTAGTAAATCTATCAGGACTGAGTGTTCTGTGCATACTCTTTGCAAACATGGTAAAGTCTGTAATAGGGTTCTTCTTCTCAAGTCCAGAACTGGAACAGGGAGCGGATAATACGCTATGTTCTGGTGTAGCAATTGTGCTGGGGAATAACTGCACGTGAAAGGGATTTAAAATCCTCTTTTATTAAATCACTATTATTTACACACTTCCCAACTCGGGAGAGATACAGAAAGTAAAAGACCGCACTTGGGTTTAACTTAACAATCAAATAAATTTAAAACTAAATCTAAATAGAAAATTAAATCAAACTTTGCTCACAGAGCGATTCGCGGAGTTTGGCCTCTGACTAAATGGTGCGTAGCAAGATATACTAATACTAGCGCACTTCAATTTGTTTCAAAATGTAATCACGTAGTAAGCACTATGCCTTATAAATTTAGCTGCTAGCTGGTCAGGCGAACGTGGAGCAGAGTAACCGTGATCTGAGACTAAGCTCTCTCACCCTAAGAGGTTTTTACCTCTGGCTTAAATAGTACTTCGCGGTACTTCAAATTAGCATAAGCTGAAAACGCGCGCTTCTTCTGACGGGAAGTTGAAACAGAGAGGAGATAGAAAGATTTAAATTAAAATAAAACTTGGTTAGTTTAACTAAAACCTTACAAATCTCCATGCAATATTTGCAGAATTTGCCGCCCAAACGGTATAGCGGTCAAGGGAGCCTGACAGCGATACCGAAGGGCCTAGGTTCGAATCTCGGAGAAGGCATGGTTGTAACTGTCCGTCCCTTCATAGGAGACAATGGTGGCTCACCTATTAGGTGTCTCCATAATAAAGAGACCACCATATGTGGCCTTAGTGTAGATTAATGGATTCTGTTACAAACTGTAACTGTTCCCAATCTGCCATTGGAAAAATTGTAAAATTATCAACAATTTAATTGTTTAATTGCACTTAAGCCTAATTATTTTTCCCATGGAAGCCATATTTGTTTATAATTGAAACTTATCAGAATAGTGAATTTGTTGCCAATCTAGAGAAACTAAGCTTCGCAACAACAAAAATAACGCCTTCTTTTATTATTGCGAATTAAATTATGCTTAATTAATTCTGGAATTTATTCGAGGAAATGTTTAAGTGTGTTATGTGTGTTTAAGATTTACTTCTTAATTTTTAATATGGATATTTTGAGGTTTTGTGTCTCGAACTGAGATCTGAATTAATTGATTGAGAAATTCTGAATCGTCTGTGAAAAACTGTTTCTCTTCTTTTCTTTTTCTTTTTAATTTCTTTTATACATCGTTTTAGATTTATTGTAGTACTTCAACAGAACATGTGGCAACGAATAGAATTTCTTCAGATGATACACATAATTTTATGTATTGTGAGTTACAAAATGAATGAGATATAACACTGTTAAGTGAACCTAGCGCTAGAGTGTCGCTATGGTAAACAAATATAATGAATTTTAAAGAGTGAATTTATTCTACTGTGGTTTATGCTCTATCGACGAAGTAGATTTAATTCAAACCAATAAGTTTAAATGAAATGAAAAATGCGTGTAATTTAATATTCCGTGCAAAGAAGTCATGTGGTGTACACATCAGAATTTTTAATTTCATTATCTTTGACATTGTAAGCCAAAAGGTCTATAATCATCAAACACAATTTGGCGTTGATTTACTTTAAATATAATTTCCTGTTATCACACTCATCGATAGAGTCTGTTGACACTGAGTAATTTATCTTTCAAATTTAATCTGTTTCTTATTATTGCCCAACAAACTTAGCTATCTGAAAACAGTTCATGCAGTTCTTAAGAATATTTTAATACGATTAATTTAAATATAAAGTAATGTAATTCATGTTGTATCTAATTAAAACATCAAGTATCTTTGTAGAATTATATTACATAATTTTTCGTTTTTCAAATATACAGAATCTATAGAGCGTTCCTATGTTATTCGAAATTTATATGCATGCATTATCTATAAAATACTTTGCTGCTCCACGTGAATCTCTGTCTTGATTTTTCCTATTGGTTAACACCTGAAACACATTTTAATGTCTTTTGTTTAATGCGCCAAAATGTTCTATAATCCTGAGCCTCATTTTTTTTCTACGTATCACATTTCAAATTAAAAATATGACGACCAAATATTATGACCATTTATTATTTTTAATCAAATATTACACTAATTATAAAAAATGAGTGGTAAGAAATAAAAGCATTTTCCATTAAATGTAACTGTCATGCGTTATTTATAAAAAAATCATACATAAAACAAAAAAATGTACGGCAGCAGTTAATACTCTATTGGAATTCTAGAGATAAGCTGTTTTTAAATATTTTGTAATCTTGCGGTTGCATTTTATGAGCTATTAGTGTGAAGAAAATGTCGTTTAACAGCAAAGTTAAAAAGACGAAGTTGTGTAAATCTTTTTGTTAAAAAAACTGAGTTTTGAAACTCAGAAACTCAGAAAAGACTGAAAATTATAAAAGGAGATGCATGGCTACAGTTAACACTCTATCGAGAAATGCAAAAAAAAATATTGTTTTTAAAATTTTGAAGATTTTACAGATGAATTTTATGTACCATAAGCGCAAAGAAAGTACTGTATAATAAAACGTTATAAAGAGAAAAAAATCATACTATCAGAAGTGAGCCCAAGAACATATTGGTAAACTGCGAGCTGAGCGAGAGTGTAATAAACCTTAACAAAGCATCCGGTGCTGCATTAAAAAAAGAATGGTTTCATAATTTATAATATTATTTTCCTTTATGAATGTTACTAATTTGAAGTTCCAAATATAACAGGACGAAGTTCGTATTAAAGAAATAAAGGTTCACTGAAAGCTGCATCGAATACAAAACTAGCATACTCAGAAAAATAAGGCAAATAGAAGAGTCCAACTATTCTTATAAAACGGAGTTAACATTGAAAATCTCCATATTTTTTAAATTCGCTTGCAAATTGAGCATGCCAGAATAGCGTGCTTTAATTATGCAGAAACGTAAATCGTTTATTTATTTTATTTTTGTTTAAATCAAGATTGCTCGCAATAACATGTGTTTCTCTCCTCTGCTGCTTTGTTAAATAGCGTAACTTGATGAATTCGTTTTTTTAACCTTTTTCAGCAATTGCTTCTTTAACTGCTATTTTAAATCACGAATCTGTTTTTTTAACGTGACTTTGGTTTTTAAAATACATATCTTACAATTTACTTCGCTCACTTACTGCAACAGCAAACATTTTGCATTTTCTCATAATTTAAAACAAATTAGTCGACCACAGTAATTTAATTTCCGGTCTTTTTTTAATTATTTTAATGAACGAAATAAAAAGAATAATTATTTTATGAAGAAGTGAAAAATAAATTTTCTAATTACTGAATTTAACGTGTCATTCTTTTTCAAAATAATCACGACCGAGGAAAAAATAACATAATAACGCTGGACACCTTCTACATAATTAAAGTACACCAGCAACTACTCAAAAATTGCTGTTTCGTTCATAATGCTTTCTATCTATCGTTGTTTAGGAGATTATGAGTCTTTTGTTTAAAACAGCATATAATAATAACGCTATCCATGAAATATGAACTAAATAACAACGTAAACTATAGCCAAATAAATCACATGATTTAACGAAATTGAAAATAAGAATGAAAAGGAAA
>KK122583.1:141843-155090 GCA_000611955.2 Stegodyphus mimosarum | reverse complement strand
CACCAACTGCTTTAAAGGGCTTTTGCGTGCTCCAATTTCACGTTTTTCTACTCAGGTTCCCCTACATTTAATTTTAATCTCTTCTTTCGGCAACATTCTCAGTAATTTGCTTTTCTCTGGCTAAGTCATAATAGCTTTTTTCCTGGTTAAATCAGCATCGTGATTAGTATTGTTACGGATTTCATATTTATTTAGCTATTTATTTAGAACTGTAATTAAAATTGTTTTATTTTCCCATGCAACGCAGACGATTTAGCTACGGTGGAAAAGTAAAAATACAAGAGCGCATGTATTTAATATTGTTGCGAAAAATTCGGCGGTTGCGCCTGTATGTAAGCTTTCCGGCATAGCACTAGGGTTGCCATAAAATAGTGTATAGTAGGGTTGCCAGATTGGCGACTTTATCGCCCATTTGGCGACCAAATAGGCGATATCCCATGGTCCAATCGGGAAGCTTCTAGAATAATTTCCTGTCGAGATATTTCTCGAAACCTGTGGAACCTAATGAAAAGCTATATAAACCCTTGCGTTTCTGAGAGCCGAGAGAGTGTGATTAAGAGTGTGATTAATTGTGAGCATTGTGAGAATAGCTGCTTGCTGTGAGTGCTAAGCTACGCGAGAGTTTTGTGAACGGAAAGCGATCGAGATAGTGCTTTGCCGTGAAGCTACCTTTACAGTATAGCTTGACAGTGTATTGGTGATTGTTCCACGGTGTTTATTATAAGTTTAGTGTTGCCGTGAAGCTACCTTTACAGTTACAGCCTGAAGCTGTGTTGCTGATTGTTTCAGCGTATTTATTGTAGATTTTCGACGCTTTTGAAGGTAATTTTGGAACTGTGCTGTAAATAGTGATTCTTGTAAATAAATTGTGCTTTTTATTGTTCTGCATCGTGTTTTCATCGGATACTCTCAAATCCACGAACCCGTAAAACGAAACAATATTTAATAAATAAATATCTCGTAACTGCAGTTGCCATCGAGGAAAATCGGGATACTTATAGATTTTACCAGAATATTCTAGTGAATAATTAAAAAACTTATAAAAGCCGATTTTAAACACCTCAGCTCAGTTGTAGATGTTTTAAGTGAACTGTTTGTTTACTGAATGCTGTGATTGATTGTAGCGAATTCGCTGTGAGATTGGATTAACTTTATCTGTTTTGAATTGAATTCTATTTAACGTTTGAAATATTGTGAAATTGTACGAATATCTCTGAGGAAATATTTCAGTGTTTTGTTTTAGTTCGTGTGAAAGAATAAATTTTATTAACTTTTGAACGACTTGTGCATTCAATCTATTACGAACCCGTAACACTGGCCCCCTTCCCAAGGAGTGCACGTTCCGAGCAGTACCATCCCTGGGCAGGAAGCCAAACTTACAACTGAGGCATCAATGCAATAATAAACATTACAATAACAAAATAAACAATAATTGCAATAAGTAACTTTCAGCAAATCAAATACTATCAAATACGCACGCAACAGTATGATAGAAGAACTTTCCGTCTAATTTCCAGGAGAGTTGACTTCCGTTCCTATTTCACCACTTCCTAGAGTCCATTAATTGTATTGGTTAAACCCATCAATAGTGGTGGGTTTGCGATCAGAAAAAAGCACTTTTCAAGAGATCAAAGACACATTGTACAATTGTCCATAAGTGAAACATCAGGAGACTTTGCACGAATACTTTGAAAAGATATACATGCAATCCCTGTATCATTCTTCATTTTTTCAAGGAATGCATTGGTACGTTTTAAAGTACGACCCGCTGCTTTACCTTGATGAAGTTGGCTCTTGGAAAATCATTGAAATAAAAGAACTTAATTTCTTCTGTAAATTTCGGACGTAATATTTTCTCTTGACAATATGCTGTATTGATTTTAAATTTTTTTTCCAATCTTCTTATTTTTAATTTTTAGTTTTTAAGCAAGTTGAAGACTGTGTAACCTATAGTTAAAAGATTCCAATATTCCTCAAGTGAAAATTGAAATTTCTGTTTACCAATGTCAGTACTTCATTTGAGTAATCCTATCAAAACTAAGCTTCGCTAAAATATTCTGAACAAATTTTATGATCTCTCTCTATATATACGTGAATATATACATGCGATATTTTACTGTCAAATATTATAACAAGAAATATTTCATTGAGTATACACTAAGTTCATTCGCGTGTAATAAAGCTCTGTTTGGCCACTATGAATATGGCAAACAAATTACGTAACTGTTTGAGAGGCGTTATTTATGCTTTAAAAGTACATTATTTGAAATAGCAGCAATAATTCATAAAACGACAAACAAGACTCATTATTTCTACTGAGCTTGGAATTAAACTTATATCTCTTCCGTATATGAACTTCTCCGTCATACATCAGCTATTCATTTGTAGAGCAACTGTATTATCACTTTCTACCACTTGCTATTACACCATTGCTATTGTAGCCTAGCTGAAGCTCAACTAAATTAATACAGTTAATTGATACTTCTGTTGCACTTGTTAAGTCAGTATTCTGTTGGTAGAATAAATAGCTTTTTACCAAAATTAGTTGTTACAAAAGAAAAGGTCGTGTTCCTTAAATTTCATAGTTCAATAGCATATATGTTATTTAACATTTCAGCTATGTTCAAAAATACTTCGAGATGTACAAATTTTTGTGTATCTAAAAAAATCCTTTTGCATTAACCAACTTAAATATAAACTTTACTTACATATAAAATGCAAATTGAGTTAGCGAAAACGAAATTCTCAAGACAAAACAAACTTCCATTTCTGCAGTATTCTTGCTATACCAACCAGGATCAGATTTTTAGTTTTATCTCCTAAAGAGAATAGTTACGCATATTTAAAACGATTTCTTAACCGTTTAAAATCTAAAAGCATTTTTTTAGATATTTGATCTGATAATCTTTTTTCTAGTTACGCCAGCATCATGAGTAGCATGATAGAAAAACTTTCCGTATAATTTCCAGGAGAGTTGACTTCCATTCCTCTTACACCACTTCCCAGAGTCCTTTAATAGTATTGGTTAAATCCATCAATAGTGGTGGGTTTACGTTTAGAAGGATAACTTTCATTGCCGGTAGATGAAACATCGGGAGACTTTGCCGGAATACTTTAAAAAGGTATATATACAATACCTGTATCAGTCTTCATTTTTTCAAGGAATGCATTGGTACGTTTTAAAGTACGACCTGCTGCTTTATCTTAATGAAGTTTGATTCTTCAAAAATCATTGAAATAAAGCAACCTAATTTCTCCTGAAAATATCGGACGTACAATTTTCTTTTGATAATACGTTGAATTGATTTTTAAACATTTTTTTTCGATTTTTAATTTTCTACTGTAACAGAATTCTGCTACAATCATAAATCCGTTAGTGATTTTTTTTTATTTTTATTTATTTATTTATTTATTTTTTTTCTGTATTTGACATATTTAGCTTTGTAGAGATTTTTTACATCCATTTGCAATAATAAATAAACTTTTTTCTATTGCAGTCATTTTGTATTTGTAAAACCATGCTTCATCAAGGATCAAAATGCCTTTATATTTATCTTCTGCTAAACACTTTACGCACAGAGTTCTACAAATTGTGCTACATTGTGTCACGTGCCTCTACAAAAACTGATGAGTATTATGATTTTTGCTTTTTAAAAATATACTAAATACTGGTTTAAAGGGTCCGAGAGTTTCCCATCCCTCATCCCCACGAACAACCTCTCAAGAGGACTTTCAGCTCGCCGTACATTTAGAATGCTCCCATGCCGCACAAATACAAACATCCATGCTTTGTCTGGGATTCAAACCCGGTCCCTTCGGTATAGCAGCAGGCTCGCTTAACTACTATACATTCGGGATAGCGTTATTCAGTTCTAAATCATGCGACTATATTGAGGTCCTTCTTTTTGATTTTAGCATTGGCCTTTGCAATTTGAGTAATTTTATTGATATTTGATATTCCGTGCGCGTTAAGAAGATTTCTATTCTCTCTGTTTCTTGACTTCAACTACTTATAGCAGTTTATCTTCCTTTAGCAGAAGATTTTTCTTTCAGTAAAGTTATAAGGTATTTCTCCCTCCTTCTTTGCACGCCTTCGTGGTGTAGAGGTCAGCATGCTCGGCACGCGCGTATTCGTGAGATCAGAGGTTCGAGTCCCGGTGAGGACACTGCTCATTGCCACAGCTTCTGATCCCAAATAACCTAATGTCTCTAAACTGGCCTCCGAACTAAAAAAGGTGGTGGATGATGAATCTCCACAACTAGGATTTGGCGATTGGGTCCCGTAATCCCCAGTTGCCCTTTAAAAGGGGGACTAAATAAGGTATTTCTCCCGCCTTCTTCGCATGTCTTGGTCGTGTAGTGGTACGCACGCTCGACGTGTATTAGAGAGAAGACCGTGGTTCGAGTACCGGCGAGAGCATTGCACATTTTTCACGCTTCCTGCTTTCAAATACCTAATGACTCTACAAAGTTTCGGTTTCTTTCTGAATACCTGGAGCAATTATTAAAGAGATTTCTGCGAATTCGTAACCTTCAAAGTGCTTTTTGAGAATTGAACTTTAACGAAGGTTGATCCTGCGCTAGAAAATTACGGCAGATAACTTTATAATCATAAATATCATAAAGAAAATCTTAGTATCTTAATTAAGCTTACTAAAACGCATGATTTAATTCATGCTTTAAGCACCACAAATATTTTATTTAGCAAATTCAAAACTTAGATATGCAGCTTTTGCATAAGTATGAAACAAAAGACTTAAAACAATGCAGGGTTTATTAGGCGCTACTTACATATTTAAAACATGACTGTTTCTGTATCTCGCTTGATAAATATTCATTATCTTCTTAAAGCACTACCCTACTCAGAAAAGTAGATGAAAATTTTATTCATTATTCATAATCTTCTACTTTTTTATAAACCTATAGAGTCTCCGTGTTCTTAGATAGCATACAATGTAGACTCTAGATAGAAAACGAAATAGCGATTTCTATGTCTTGAAGAATAAATACTACTGAAGAAGGTTTTAAATAACCTTTTATTTTAACTAAAATGAACATATGCACGCACTTGGTGCACACAATTCACCGCCACTTATGGTTAACTTAATTGTAACAGAAAAAAAATCTGAAAGCTTTCAGATTTTACGTTATTCCCAAAGAGGCGTTTTTTAACGTTTCGTGTATTGCCTTTATTTATTAAATATCATGTTCCTTGTAGTTTAACCATAAAATTCAATTCAACAGCAATATCGCAAAATAATTTTAAAATAAGTATATGTTTTGAATTTCCGATAGACAGACTCGCGCGCTGGAGATGAAAATGTTTTTTTTTCGTATAGTGTTACCATTCCTCGCTTTGAAATCGTTGAGTTTGTTAATCGAAAATTAGTTAAAGTTTTACAAATTATGAAATAGATAATAAAACAAATTCCAAATTTAGGCTTCCAGATGCCCAAATTCAGGTGGAAATGTACGTTATCCAAAATTCGATGGCTCTAGGTACAGTTGTTTTATCACAATACGAGAAACGTATATATATATTTATGCAAATTCTTCATTATTTAATTTTTTTAAATATAATATAGGACTGTAATATTTGGTGGCAATAGTTTGAAAAATGAATAAACGCAGAAAGCGAATTGACACAAAATGTCGCAACGAAATTAATAGCCCTTCTGGATTAACGCCTTTTGGGCTAATAAGAATGTAACAAATCGCTAATAAATTTAAAGGGCTAACGACTGGCTCCTTAGCTTAACTAAACGCTAAATCAGCTGCACACAGCAAAGCCGAGCTTAGAAAATTTCAGTATAAACTGAAAGGTGTCTAACACCGACTAGAGAGCTAAACTCAAACACGCAGCGTAAACTAGGAACTAAGTCGCGTACTATTCTTTTGAGCTCTTGAAACGCCGCTTAAATACTGCTTCTGAAACACGCTTAGATTAGCATAACTATGTTGGAACTTTTAATTCTTAAGAGTTTGTGTTTACGTTTTAAGTTCAATACCAAATGATAAGTCAATATTTGGATAAACAATTCTCAATAACATGAATGTGTAAAGTTTGTGACAACATGATAAACACAATATATACTGTAAAACTAGTGTTCAAATCAATCGTAAATAGTGACCATGAGCTCCAACAGAATAATTAATGTTGCGTTGTGTCAAAATACTGTCTGGTCCAGTGTTCTAAATTAAAGTGAAAACATTACAAGAAAGTTAAAATTAAATATGGAATTTATTAAGATAATACTGAATTAATACAGAATTTTACATTGGTGGCGGTGGTGTGAAAAATTAAAAAGGAAGCTCATACCGGGGAAGTTAACATTGTAGAAACAATTGTAGGTTCAGACATCCGACAAACAAACTTCGGCCAATGTCACAGCGCTGTCACAATTTAACGTTCCAAACAGTGAAGTTAACATAGAGAATACATTGTAGATATGGTTGCTTTCTTTCTATAAGGAGAGAAAAGAAAGTCATTAGTTAAGAATAAGTTTAGACATTTGCGTCGCCCTCCATAGTAGCCTTCTCTCGTCCATTTCTTCCGACATCGTTGGTTCTCTGATAACGCTGACAGCTCAGTCTCCTTCCGTCAATGGCTGCGTGTCTACCTCGTGTTTTGTCTCGTGTCAGCCTCGTGTCGCCAGCTCCCCAAGCTTTTTACTCAATTCGCCAAGACTGCTCGATTGGCGATTTTAGATGGTAGGAAAACCGCCAACAGCCCGGCAACCCCAGGGGGAAAAACACGCAGGAAGGTGAAGGCAATGTAGTAAATACTCCAGGACTTGGCGAATAATCGCTGATACACCAAGTTCATTCACCTCTAGCCTCGACGAGGGGTCCCAATCCAGCATAGGAAAAGCCTGCGAGTAAGCAAAACACCCCGTCCCCCTGAGTTCGCTGCAGGGTTAGTAGTGTAGAAACTAGCCTCTCCCGCAGGGTGCAAACGTTACTAATGTTGACAGATGTTTCACAGACTACCGTCTAGCGGGCGAAGAAATCGAAAACAAGCCCATAAATTTATTTGGAAGGGCAACGGAAAAGCTTTTAAAAGGATAGGTGTTAATTATTGATCTTACGCACAAATTAACTTCAATACTGATAAGTACTTAAATAAAAATATAATAATTACAAAGATAATTTTGTTGGGCTTATTCCAACACCAAACACGACCACCATAGTAAGGAAATAAAAATTACTTCAGTTAAAATACAATAATCAAGTATGAAAATTTTTTTATATTCTCCACAACACCAAAACGACCACCATAGTCAGAAAATATGGATCCCAAATTTAGCAGAAAAGGGGGCACAATAACTTTAATTAAACTTTAAACACCAACTTGTGTAAACAAACTTTAAAAAAATTGACCTTAAGGATCAACTTATCAAGAGATTAACATTAACAACCAAGGTTAAGAAAAAAAAATAATTAACTAAACAGAATTTAAATAGTTAACCAACCAAAAGTAAAGAAGAAAAATTAATTACTCAAGCAACTTAAAATCAGCGTTAACCAAAACTGTCAAGAGACCAAATTAAATGACTACAATTACTTTTCAACAAGCCAAAGAACTTAAGTTCAACTACAAAAATAAAAACAAATTAAACTTTAAGTCTGAAGCAAAATAAGTTAAATCATTACCTTTAAAACAATTTAAATCACAACTGAAATAAGTAATACATAACAACTACGTCATTAGAAATGTCCTTTCCGGCAAGAAACTGAAATCAGGAGGGAAAGGAAAGTAAAACTAAAAATACTCCGTTAGAATAAATTAAAGCCCTTACTAACCCAGTACTGAAAATTTAACATTTTTTGCTTTCAATGCAGTAGCCGGATGTAGGCCCAAATACTATAAGGCGATACTTTTCCTTAAAATTCTCTTCCCAGATCTAGACACTTTTTGTAAGCATAGGTTAATATTATAAAGTATGTTACATTTGTTTATCATTTATTCATTGAGTGTTAGGTTAAAAAAACGCATTCAGATTAAAGCACTCTGCTTAGCAAATTAAGTTTCTTTTTTTTCCTAAAACACCTTTATAATATTCAGCTCATATATATGTAAGTCGATTATATATTCAAGTCTTCTCTGTTCATTTAGTAGCTGTTCAAAATATTTTATTATCCTATGAAACCTTTTCATATCTGGGAAAATATATTATTTTTTTGGTGCAATTCACTCGAATCTAAACGTAGCAAATATCTAGAAACATCTAGAAAAATGTATGTAACATAGTAATACAAAACAACTGTTTTAAATGGGGTGCGATTCCGTGTAAGATATGCATTATTTATGGTGTGTGTGCATATGTTTCAAAATTCGGATTAACTTTATGCGAAATAAATATTTTTAGTTTCGAAACTTTTCTTTGAGTCCTGGTTTTTGAATTATAAATCGTCATATATTTGCACGTGTATTGCAAGCATAGAAAGGAAGGCAAAGAAACACGTGCATAAAAATTTCAAATACGAACTAATTTGAATTTTGTTATTTTTATAAAATATCGGAATAAAGGTTTTATTACATCAAGGTTTTAAAACTTACTTCGTAGGATAAAGTATTTAAGGAAGCAATATTCAAAGAAGAACACCAAGATAAAATATTTAAGGAAGCAAAATATGTTTAATGTGATAGGTCAGATAAATATATTGGAAAGCGAGGAATTGGGAGCAAGAATGTTTGAAAAATTACCCGTATTACTATATGAAAACTACTTACCAATTGCCGATCGGTACTGGCGTTTCGACCTGGGTTCAGTTTCATCGGATAGGCTAGCTGCTTGAGTGTTTTCATGGTTTTTCTCAGATATAACGTATATACGAGTCGTGCTCTCTTAGGTAGTCCTCTACAAAGGTATACCTCCCATTAGGCAGGTAGCCCTAGTTTACTTTGCCGTAATCAAATAAATCAAACCAAAGCAAACCTACGTGAAGCCTTTAACTTGCCGGATTGATGAGAATATTATAATGCACGAGATTAGCACGTAGTTTCGCTGAAACTCCATCCAGCCTGAAGAGTTTGAGTTGGTTTGAATAAAGTCTAGTGTACCAGTCCAAGTTTGGGAACAATCTGCCATTCATCATTTCAGTTAAAATGCTAGTCATGTATAAGAGGTAATTTTATTCTTTACAAGTATCTGTGTAAATATTATAGAGAGAGCAAGATTCCTTTCATTAAAGCAAAGTGAAGCATTTGTAAGTGAACATTTTCGAAAATCTTCTATTTAACAAATGTTAGGAAGGCTTCGTTGTGGGAAATCTAGGCAAAGTAATTTTTAATGTGGATCTCGTTAACAAAGAGTAATCTCGAACATTCATGAGAACCATAATTTTAATTACCAGTAAAATCTTATGAAGATAACTAATCATGTATTTACCCAAACAAAGAGTCTTTTGTAGAAGCGGATGTCTTCCACATACGTGACACTTACTGAGGATAAACTTTCAAATAGGAATACCTTTTACACTAGCATTTTCTATAAAGCTTTAATCAATATACCGTTTAATTAATATTCAAAGTTAAATTACTACACTCTTAAAATTAATTTTTGTGTTTTATCACATGTTATCAAAATAACGATAAAGTTACGAAGCCTTTTTAAAACGACTTCTTTTGGAATGTGGAACAATTCTTCTAGTAGATTTTCTTTTCCTTTTTTTAGTCCAAAGGGGCAATTTGTCCCGAAGAACTATTAATTTCATTTTCGCATTTTGCGTTGGTTCACTATAAATGTCGGTTCACTTTTCAAATTGTTCCCACCAAATATTAGAGCCGTGTATTATATTTAAAGAAATTAAATAACGAAGTATCTGCGTAAATGTATGTCTGTTTCTTGCATTGTGATAAAACAACGGTACCTAGAGCCATCACATTTTGAATAACGTACGTTTCCACCCGGAGATGGGCACCTGGAAGCCAAATTTGGAATTTGGAATTCATTTTATTATCTATTTCATACTTGCAAAACTTTAAGGAATAAATTTCTGTGTAACAAACTCAAAGATCTCAAAGAGAGCAATGGCAATACTGTACAAAAAAAAATAAATAAATAATTCTCCAGCGCGTGAGACTGCGTATCGGAAACTCTAAAGATATGCTCATTTTAAAATTATTTTGCAATATTGTTGTTGAACTGTATCATTTAACTGCGCAGAAAGTGATATTTAATAAATAAAGGTAACCCACAAAATACTAAAAAAGGCCCTTTGTGCGTAATGCAAAATCTGAAAGCTTTCAGTATTTTTTTTTTTTTTGTAAATTCTAATTTTAAATCCTCGTGTTCCACAAAGTATACCACGAGGCTTACATAAGTTACTTATATCACAAACAAATAAACAAACGGTAGAATATTGAAAGCAGAAAATTAAAGTTGGTTTTGAGTTCGATAAGTGGGAACTATGCGACGACTTCTTTAACGTACAAATTTTTGAATAACAAGCATGTTTAATTTAATGTAAAATACAACATAATCATTATGCGATATTATAAAGGTTTGCGTTTTTGTAAGATGATAATTTTAAATTAAGTGGAAGAAGAAATTCTTCTGTAGCAAATTATTTGCTTCCCAAAATACACCGTCACGAGGGTTTAGAGAACATTTGAATAGAAATACAAACATCTGATTGAACGTTTGCAATATATGTAATCCTTTTATGCTGAAAATTTATTTTCCTTTTCTAGAGGAATTGAAAATGGTTTCTTAAAAAGAAGCCTCTGCGTTTTCTCCTGTTTATTTTTAATAATATATTGCTGCACTAATAATAAGAAATCTGATGTAAACATCACATGACCTTCTTATACGGAATATTAAATTATACTCATTTTATATTGCATTTCATTTAAATTTATTGGATTGAATTAAATCTACTTCGGCGATAGAGCATAAATCACAATAGAATAAAAGCATTCTTTAAAATTCACTATATTTGTTTACCATAGCGAGGCTCTGGCGCTAGGTCCATTTAACAGCGTTACATCTCATTCATTTTATAACTCAGAATTCACAAAACATTATATCATCCGAAAATTTATCTAATCGTTGCCACATATTCTGTTCAAATGCTGTAATAAATCAAAAACAAAGTATAAGAAATTAAACAAACACAAAAGAAGAAAGAGTTTTTCACAGATGATACAATATTTGTCATTCAATTAATTCAATTCTCCCGTCCAGACAATACAAAAATACACAAAAACTTAAAATATCTATATTAAAAATTACGAAGTAAAATTTAAACACTTATTCGCTCTAACAAATTCCAGAATAGATTGAGCACGATTCAATTCGCTATAATAAAAGATAGCGTTATCTTTGTTGTTGCGAAGCTTAGTTTCTCTAGAATGGGAACAAATCCACTATTCTGCTAAATTTAAATGTACACAAATACGGCTGCTATGCTAAAAATAATTGGGCTTGGCCTCACTTAAACAACCTTTAAATTTTTGACAATTCTACAAATATTGCATGCAGATTTACGAAAGACATAAAAACCTTAACCGGAAGATTAATAATAACATAATTCAATCACTTTAAAGCAACAAATGCACAATTTACAAACATATAAATATAAAGAAATTGAGGTCACTGAGCCAGAAGAGAGTGGATATATATATAAACTAGCTAACATCCGCCCGCTTTGCCGGGCACACGATCTATTTTAATGTGAACCTAGACTTTTTATACGGACGAAATGTCTAATTTCGAGTTGATAATGAAGGTAATTTTTTTTAATTTAAAGTCAGGAAATAAAGTGCCAGTCAATGAATCATAGTCAAAACACACACACAAAAAAAAAGAGTTTTGACTTAGTGTCGTCTGTGATGGTATAACAAAAATCCATTTCGGACAGGATTTACGTAAAATCCGTTCTTATTGCACGTCTACATCGTGGAATGAGTAACTATGTAAAATTTCAAGTCAATCGGTCATCACGTGATCTCTGAAAGTAAATAAGTATATATATATATATATATATATATATATAAAAGTATTTAGGGTGGCTGATTGCAACCAAAATAGGAGGTGCACATCTACATGTTATAGCAGTCCTATATACAAATTTCAACGTTCTGAGTCTACTCGGTTTTAAACTATGCAAGATACATACGTACATACATAAGTACGTACGTATGCACAGAAGCCATAAAAAATCTCTTCAGAATCCATTTTAAATCAGTTTTATATTTTTTTTAGAGAAAAGAGTCCTTTATTCTGTCCTTACGTACAGATATCACGCAAAAACATCGTTAAATTGCATTCGATAGAGGTCAAAATGGATAATTTGGTTGTAATATGATACCCGAAATTTTTTGCGATTACAATATTTCCTTTTTACTTCGTACAAGGAAGTAAAAAGTTAATGCAATTACAGTATTACTTTATCGCCCCCCCCAAAAAAAACGAAAAATTACTACAATGGTCAGATGAATAAAAATTGATTAGAGGGAAAGCTCGAGATGATAAAATGGTCAGGCTGCATCAGTTAAGTTTCCATGTAAACTGTTTTCATAATATACAATCGTTGAGTTTATGATTCTTTGAATAACTCAACACTCAAGACAACGAAGTATGTTTCGTTCGCAATCGTAGATCAAGTTTCATTAAATTTTATGAATTTGTCTTCTTTTCATTGTTTAAACGCCTTTGCCATATTTTAAACAATTCCTATGAATCACATTTAAGAAACGGTATTTTTTTACTTTTGTAGTCTAATCAAAACCGAGTTTAATCAAGCAATTTCCATTTACTAATAATTGCTTACATGAAATTAAGGCGATAGTGTCAAGTAAAGATGAAAATCAGTGTCCACAAACCGCTTGGTCTATTAAAAGGATATTAAAAGAAAGCTACTCTTGCAAGAGATAAATGATCATTTGGCCATACTGCAATTGCAAAATTGCAAAAGAAAACAGGCATCACATCATACAGTCAAAAAGCTTTGCTTCACGCATTTGAGAAATCGAAATAAGAAAAAAGACAGTAAAAGAGGTTCTTAAAGCTCTTGTTATGTATCAATCTGACTTCAGCGAAAGTTAAGCTTAATTTGTAAGGTTTTAGTTAAACTAACCAAGTTTATTTTAATTTAAATCTTTTCTATCTCCTCTCTGCTTCAACTTCCTGTCAGAAGAAGCGCGCGTTTTTAGCTTATGCTAATTTTTGAAGTTCAGCCATGCACTATTTAAGCAGAGGTAGAAACCTCTCGGTGTGTGAGATTTGCCTCAGAGATCACGG
>KK122583.1:117663-136396 GCA_000611955.2 Stegodyphus mimosarum | reverse complement strand
GTTCTGTATCTCTCCCGAATTGGGAGGTTTGTATTTAATAGTGAGTGAATAAAAGAGGATTTCAAATCCCTTCACGTGCAGTTATTCTCCAGCCCAGCAGTTACATCAGAACATAGCGTACCTTCCGCTCCCTGTTCCAGTTCAGGACTTAGAACGTAAGGATAAGAACCCTATCACAGAATTTACCATGTTCTCAAAGAATACACACAGAATGCTAAGTCCTGATAAATTAACGTTTAGTTTTCAACTCTTTGAAAGTGATTTTTCTTTGCCAATGGATAGTTTTGTAGAGGCCGTTGAAAAAATAAATAAATAAAAGATTGGGGCATAGCATCCTTTTATTTTTCGATTCCTTGTAAGGTAGAAGAACTCACTCCTTGTTATTCTAAAGTGTTAAATCGTTTCAGAACCAGTGGGGTCTCCGTGCAAATAAAAAAGATGTGACTTCGAAAGAAAATTCTTCCTTGACGTGATTCTTGAATAGCTAGAGGGTCTAAAATGAAGAGCTCTGAAGTATACAGGATATAAATCGTTGCAGGTGGTAGACAATAAGCGATACCTTTGAAAAAACATTTCCTATTATTTATAACGACAATATTAATTATTAGGATTGCCTTTGAACTAAGCAAAGAAATAAAATGTTGACAAATTGTTTAAGAGTTATACTATTTCCTAATAGTCACTTTCGTTTAATTCCCAAGGTCTCGGCTCATCAGTAGGGAGAATAAGATATATTAGTTTCTTTCTCAGCGCGAAGAAAGAAAAGCGTGTTGCCTAATTTTAATTTCAAATGTGTGCTTCTGAGTAGTTTTCGAGAAAGTGATGTGACATACTCTTCGATCAGTATAAGATGATGTGAGGAGTGAAGAGTCAGTTCAATTATTAATTAGGTAAAGAGATATGTAGTGAAAATACTGTTAAAAAAGAGGAAAAGAGAAAAGGAAAGAAAGCAGACTGTTGATGAGTATAGATGTTTTGAAGCATTTGGGAGTGACGAGGTGGTAAAAAAGCCGCAGGAAAACGATTATAAAAGGCTGAGATGTGAGGAAGTTCAGTAAAAGGTGTTATAATTGAAACAAATAACACTTAAAGTGGATTGACGGAGATTACTAGACTATGCTATGTAGAAGAAATGTATGAAGTGTAACCATCTAGGAAAGCATAGTTCATCTTGTAGTTGAAAAGTACGTTTATTATATTTTGACCATTAGATGCGGTGTTGCGTTTTTAACCAATAGTCTTCAAGCAAAAAGACTTGAGCACTTTTAATCAGAAACATAAGCTGCCCATGGATGAATAAGATCATTTATCTGATTTCATGCGGGCGGTCCTTCAAGCTTGCCGATTATCAAGATGGGTCAATGTTTTCAGGTAATTCCAGTTATATAAATGGACTGATCATCTAATGATTCAATGGCAAATAAAAATATGTATAAAATATTTAATCCTTTTAATTAGCTGTATCATTAATTAAGTTTACTTCGGAATCAGATTTAATAAAAAATTTCTCAAGTCATCTATTGTTTTAAATAACCCAGTTTGCTCTTCAGTATCAAACAGATGAAATCTGAAAGGCACATATCGTATATTTTGCCGTGTGGTAACAGACTCAAATAAAAAATAAAACAACGCGAAGTTGCGTGCGTTTCGAGACTTAATAAAATTTTTGGACTAAAAAAAGTTTTCTTCCGCCACTGCTAGACACATATAAGTAATATATCCTGATCGATGTTATTTTGAATATGATTGCGAAATCATTTTTCTTACATTCCAAATAGAAAAGTCTTAAAAGAATTTTTTGGCATATTTTTGAAGCTTAGGAATATACAAGTTAATCATTGTTAAGAGAAGTCTCATAAAATGTATTGTTCATCACATAAGGCGAAGCATAAAAGACATATGATACGACTACGAAAACAATAAATGTGTAGGGTTTTAATTAAACTAACAAAGTTTTATTTTAATTTAAATCTTTCTAGCTCTTCTCAGTTTCAACTTCCCGTCAGAAGAAGCGCGCGTTTTCAGCGTATGCTAATTTGAAGTAGAGCCAAGTACTATTTAAACCAGAGATAGAAACCTCTCAGTGTGAGAGAGCTTTTAGTCTCAGATCACGGTCATTCTGTTCGACGTTCGCCTGACCAGCTAGCAGATAAATTATAAGCCATAGTGATTGCTTATTGAAATAAATCCAAGTGCGCTAGTATTAGTAATTCTTGCTACGCACCATTTAGTTAGAGGCCAACTCCGCGATTAGCTCTGTGAGCAAAGATTAATCAAATTTCTATTTAACTTTAGTTTAAATTTATCTGATTGTTCATTTAGACCCAAGTGTGGTCTTTTACTTTCTGTATCCCTCCCGAGTTGGGAAGTGATTTATAAATAATATTGATTTAATAAAAGAGGATTTTAAATCCCTTTCAAGTGCAGTCCTTATACTACTTCAGCACAGTATCTACACCAGAACATAGCTGATTTCAGCTCCCTGTTCCAGATCAGGACTTAAGGACTTTAAGGAGTTACTTTAAGATGTTTGCCAAGAACATGCACAGAACACTCAGTCCTGACAAATACAATAAAAAATTTTTCATACAGATATTTAAATGCATGCTAAATTAAAGTTAATTTTTAATTTATACGTTATTTATTAAATACTTTATTTATTAAACTATGGCATTTGTTATTATTATCTCAAAGGTGTAATTTTTCCAAAAGGGCTATTAATTTTGTTTTGGCATTTCGCGTTGGTTCACTATAAATGGCGTTTCACTTTTCAAACTGTTGCCATTAAATATTAGAGACCTGCATTGTATTTAAAGAAATTAAATAAGAATCTGCATGAATGTATATATGTTTCTCGCACTGTGAAAAAACAACGGGAATTAGAGACATCATATTTTGAATAACGAATCGAACATGGGCATAGAGAACCCCAAATTCGGAATTTGGATTTGTTTTATTATCTGTTTCATATTTTATAAAACTTTAGCGAATTTTTGATTAATAAACGTAACGATTTCATAGCGAGCAATGACAACACTGTACGGGGGAAAATATTTCTCTTTCCAGCCCGCGAGATTGTGTATCAGAAATTCTAAAGATATGCTCTTTTAAAACTATTTTGCAATTTTGCTGTTGAATTGAATTTTATGGTTTAATTGCGAAGAGCATGATATTTAATAAATAAAAGCAATACACAAAAAAATTTAATAAACGCCACTTTGGGCGTAATATAAAATCTAAAAGCTTTCAGATTTGTTTTTATTTATTATACTTTATTTATTAAATGCTTAAGCGAATGTTTCAGACTCAGAGACAACTCTTTATAGCTTACAATCTTTTTGCGCTATGGTACTGTCAATTAACAGAAATATTTTGCCAACTGAAACACAATGAGGAAAAAGGAAGATGCTCATTTCCTAAATTAATGTGAACTATTTTGTTAGTTGATTTGTTTCATCTAATCATTTTTGAAATCACTTCTTTCATAAACTATAAATTAAGCGTTGCATAATTCGCTTTTTAAATTATGGAAGTACTTCTAATCATAATTGTTAATTACCAATTATGTTAAAGCCCGGAGTTAAGGTATGCATAAAAGTATGTGTCATAACAATTAATTAATTGAATGCCAACCTGAATTTGATAAATAAATAAAACTATATCAAAGTTGCTTGCCATTTCTGTCTGCATTAATTTTTATATTCTGAAAGAGCAATTTTACTGTTTATCAAAATATTCATTTTGCCAAGATCGGTGAAATCTTTGAAGAGCAAATTGTGCTTTAATCAATAAGGAAATATGAATACGTAAGGAGCAAAATTTAATTATTAGTCGTATTACTAATAAGTATGCACACATATTTGGAGAATTTGACTATTATTAAGAAAATTTGCGTTTTCGATGAAGAAAGTAAAATATTAGAAATTCATTAATAGTAGATTTATATTTAATCACGGAAATTAACGTTTCTTCATATTTTTTAAATCACTTTTTATTTGCGTATCATTTCAGACAATTTGTACACGAACGTTTAGAAAAAATTTGGTATTTAATGGACATTTAATGTTCCATGTAACAGTGTTGAGTTGATTTGATCATTTTAAGAAAAACTGAGACGAAAGAAATATGACTAATGAAATCATTAATCATATTTATTTTAGCCGGTACTACATTAGAATTTCATTATATTTGTCTCATTAATTAATATTATTCGCTCTATATAACGTACGAAGATGAAAGTCAAGTGATTGTAAATTAAATATCAAGTGCTCCTGATACAATTACCATTCGTACTTTACACCTATATTGAAAGGTGGTGCATATGGTGCTTCCAGATCACATACATGAAACCCTGATATTTAAATTAATACCTATTTCATAATTACCTATTTCTTCAAAACAACAGAGATGATCTTTTCTCAGAAACTTCAGATACTTTGGAAATTCAAATATCTGGACGAATCTGGACCACAGCCCATTCTGTTTTTTAAAAGTCTGGCTAATTATTTTTTTTTGCACACCAAATATGAGTTTAGTGCAATATAAACTTCAGTCTGTTGTCCACTGTGTTCAGTTTGTTGTTTTGTTTGTTTTGTTCAATTTGTTGTTTGTTTTACTGTATTTTATTCCAACAAACACTAAAGTGTTAAAAATACAAAACTGTATTATACACGAAAAAAAAAGAAAAGAAGCCACATGCTTTAAAAGAAAATTTAGGAAATGAAACTTGTTTTCATTTTCTCAAAAACACAATCGATTTCCATAGTAGCTAAAAGAACAATTTAATTTCTGTTTACACAGTCTATAAAACTAAACCCTTAGGTGTTGTTATCATTTTAAATTGAATAAAAATTAAACACATATGCTATTTTAATAAATATTTAGCAAAAAACGCTTTCCGTGCTTAGCAAAAAAGCGTTTCTTATGCTTAATAGGAACCTGCAATTAACTTTTCTATGCCTGCAAGGAAAGGTAGGCCTATAATAAACAGACATTACTGCTTTTCTATTACACTTAATAGCTACATATAGAAATTTTTATATCAAGCACATCTGTTGAAGATAAATTAAAAACTTCTTAAAATATGTTTGTTGAACAGAATCACATCAATTTATATCATTTGTAAGTCAACAAGAAACTTTGAAATACATAATTTTGACAATAAGATTAATGGTACCTGGACTTAGAAGAAAGAATTACTAATCTGGAAAATTTCAGCTAAACTGCACGTGAATGCTGTTCATTAGAATTTTAATATCTATGAAGATAAAAACTCCTTAGGCCGTAGAGTATGCATATTTGTTCTAAACATATTGACATTTACAACATACGTCTGTAAAAGTACACATAATTACCTAATGCATAAACTCAGTAATACATGCTACCTGATTATCTCAATTATGCTTATTCTCTTACGTACTCTGTTATCAATTTTAATTTATTTTACAAGTTTCAAGGAAGTTAGGCAAATTGTTTTGCACAGATTCCATGAAACAATACAGATTAACGAAACCGTGTAGAGATTAATGAAATAAAACAAATATAAACTACAAATAAAATTCTCTGAAATTATCCCTTTACGACTTCTATAGCTTGTTTCCCATTTCTCAGCTCACTTTAATCTTCTTACTATCGTAACTTCGATTCGAATGAATGTTTTGTTTCTGCTTCCTTGAAAATTTATTGCAGAATGCATGCGCCATAAAGCCCATACTCTCACCTTTCCTCTGCGTTGTTTTACGACGACTTCCTAACGTCGTAGGAGTTCGAAACTGTTTCTCGTTACATTGAAAGCACCGTATATTGCATGTTCGCTTTTCATCTCAGAATACCAGATATATCTCAAATTTTTAAGTCCAAGTAATTCTAATCTACGTAGACGAACCGGAATGCATTTTAGTTTCTGATATTGAACGTTTAACGCGAGCATTATCAGGAAATGTTTTATATTTCGAGTTATAAGACCATCATTTTATAAAAAGTCTTTTGAATGACTTTTTGAATGTTCTTATTCATTTTTTTTGGCTATACTACAGTTTCATTCCCTTTCAGACAGTTATAATATCTATTTGCTGCAATATAGCCCATATCTCATATTGTTGCTCTATTGCTTAAGACTTTCCTTAATACTTTAAAAAGTAAATCTCTTCGACACTTGAAAATTTTATCAATTTCTACTACAAAGTGTTTCGGAAAGGAATGCGATTTCTTCGGAAATAATTATTGAGGTTACAAATATCTTTAGTACAGACATTCCAAGTTTTGTATTCAGTATCCTGCGATATCAGCCATTTACTATCCAGCAATTTGGAGAATGCTGCATTTGCAGAAAATAATGTGATTGTTATGACAAATAACCATTTTCCAAGGGGATCTCATTCAGTGTTTCCCAAGACCTTTAATTTATCTTTTAAATTATAATTTTACGGCTTGAAAAACTAAATGAGTTGAAAAGATGTAAATGCATTATATAGTAACTTAAATATCTGATTTCGGTTTTAGCAAAACAGTTAATTAATGTAATTTATTTCATATTTAGTTTATTTTTTATATTTATGTTTAGTTTTATATGTATTATATTTAATTAGTTAATTAATGTAATTTATTTCATATTTAGTTTATTTTTTATATTTATGTTTTGTTTTTTATATATTATATTTAATATATATTTATATTTATATATATTATATTTATATATATTATATTTAATATATATTTATATTTATATATATTATATTTAATATTTATGCTTAGTTTATTTTTAATTGTTCATATGTGATACTTGAGCTGTTTGATATGTTTGGATTGATCTTTCCAATAAATTCATATGTAACAACAACATATTGTTACGGATTTTGTATTTAGTGAGCTATTTTTAGTATAATTGTAATTAAAATTGTGTTATTTACCCGTGAAATGCAGCGCGTGACGAGTTTTAAGAGAAAGCTACGCCGAAAAAGTAAAAATACAGCAACACGCGCATTTAGCATTAAATGATACTCTTTTGCTTTTCAGAAACCTCGAGAAAATCAAAATTACCAGAATGGTCTCGTGCATGCTTAAAAATTTTAAAAAGCTGGAGAGAAACATTTCATTTCAGTTGTTTTAAATGAACTGCTGTTGTTTACTTCGCTGCTGTCATTTTGCGATAGGATTAGCTTTCTCCGCGCTTTGAATTGTGTTCCATTTAACGTTTGAGTAGCTTAAAATATAACTACTGTGTGATATTGTGATATTGTACCAACATCTGTGAGGAAAAATTTCAGCATTTTGTTTTATTTCTTGTGGTAAGAATATATTTTATGAACTCATCACGTTTGTTTCAGTTAGTTTCATGTTTTCGTTTTCTTTTTGTATACGAGAATTTTAAGTCAACCTATTAAAAACAAGCGGGAGCAGAAAGGTCAAGTTCCTTCTGAAATCATACGTTAGCATCTTTATGGCAAACCAGATTATTGATGAACATTTTCTTTAGCCAGGGATGTGGATACTTCTGAGGTATGCCATGTGCTATCACCTTGCTTCATGTAGGCCCTTGTCACAGCCTTCAAATCCTTGTAACTTATGTCGCCGAAAATTCTGGCCATTCTTTACAAACCAATTCTTTACAAACTGCCTAACGTTTTATGGATTTCCTTCGCTTCACCGAGAATGCTCAATCACGCTTGTTTTATATATATACGGGAACCAGTTTGCTTGAACTAACTAATTTATGATTTAATTAAAGTAACACTGGAGAAATGATGAATGCTTTGTTAATCATAGTATCAACTGCATTTGAGACGAATGCTAGATCCTAAAGGGCCAGAATTTTTTTTCTTTTCTTTTTTATTAAACAAAACAAAATATATTTTAAATAAATTTTATATTTTAAAATAAAGCTAAATATATTTCAAAACATATGTAAACAATAAAAATAATATCGCGAAGGCGAAAAATTCAAATTTATATTTATTTTCTATCTGAATCTAAAATTTTGCAATTGTAAGACATTTTTGTTTATTACATTTTATAATGCAAATATAAAAGCTAAATATTAAATTCGTAGACTGACACTTCTTTGAAATAATTTTAACATGTTAGTTAATCATTGAATAACCTACTTTAATTTAAACTAAAAATGAACGAATTATGAAAACTTTCTAAGTTCTTAGAGAAAATTTACGAAATTGGACAAAACTTGAGAATAAATAATAACCACCTGCTTCTATTATTTATTAAGTTTTAATTGCTGCATAAACAAAAATACATATGATTGTAAGCAAACAGTTAAGAACTTCTTTGTTTTTTACCATCGATTGAGAAATTATTAATTTTCAACAGTGAAAAACAGCTTTTCACATATAAATGTATTCCCAAACAAAGCGATTACTCCAAGCGCTAAAATTCGTAACTGAGCTTATTTATTTTTTTACAAGTACGAATAAAACTTAATAAAATCTGTATCTTCAAGTCTTCGAGTAAGATTTGCATCACATTCTAAATTAATCAGCTTCATTTATAGATTTTTCTAGTACATTATTCATGTTCATTTTTATGGAAACGAATGTAATATAAACTCAGACATCAAATGATTAAAATCTTAAAATCTTTACACTCTATTTGCAACGTAACTGAAACGTCTTGAGACTACTGTTGTAAACGATACAAGCATCGTACCGCTATACAGCAATCGTTATTGCTGTATAGTAATCTATACAGTAATCGTTGTTATTGCTATACAGTAAACGTTGTTGCTGATGTTGTGAATTAATACTCACTTGTCTAGCTGTAGCATCAGCCTAAGCCCATGAAATTTCTCGTGGCAAGGAGCTCAACATATGCCTGTCGTTGACAACAAGCCTTGAGCACTTTACAATGAGAATGCGATTTAGCTCAGTTCCGCCCCCAATTTTGATGGAGAGCACCCCGGGGCACGGATCCGAGAGTCTCCCGCCCCTCTCCCCTTCCACCAAACCACACAAGAGGATTTTCGGCTCGCCGCATATTTAGAGTGCCGTCATGCCGCACCGATACTACACATTTACAAACTTTCATGTTTTCTCCGAGATTCGAACCCGGGTCCTCCGGCCTGGCAGTCAGGGACGTTAACTACTATACTGGTTGTATGGCATACAAAATCGTTATTTCACAAAAGTATTTCACACTAAAAAGGCGCGCAATTTCACTTGTGAAACGTCCTATATTACCTAATATTGACGTTTTCCTAGCTGCTACAATCCCATTGCTTTGTCAAATGGTGTGTTAGAGAAACTAAACTCTGATTGGCAAAAATGCATGACCCACACTGTACGTGATTAGAGACTTTGTTCTATGCCATTGATTTCACAAAATATAATTACTATGAGTAATTGCTGTCTACATTATGAAAAGAACATAACTTGTTCCAAGCCTAAAGAACTAGGAAAATATATTAGTCGAAACTTTCATACAAACGTACATATATTGTAGATTTCACGATATCTCAGGATAAAAAAATGCTTTTCTAAATTCATTAAATCTTATAATAGGCAACTTACCGTCATGGCAGCTAGATATAAAGCTCAGTTATTCTCCTTCTTACGAAATTGCATTTTGAGTATGAAGCTGATTGTTTCCTTTCAAATTTATAACAAAACATCCTGCTAATCTACATTGCACTAAAAAAATTTCAAATTTTAAAAAATCTTAAAGGTTTCAGATTTTAAATTAAATGTCCAAAGAGGCGTTTTTTAACGTTTTGTGCGTTAGCTTTATATATTAAATATCATGTTCATCGCACTTAAACCATAAAATTCAGTTCGACAGCAATATCGCAACATAATTTTTAAATGAATTCTTCCAAAGCATATCGCTCGACGCAGGACACGCTGCAGAATTCTATATGAGAAACACTTATCCAAAGGAAAATGGAAAACAATTGTCACAATAGATGAAGCATGGGTGTATTTAAATGATTATAAAGAAAAGAGCCATTTAATATCATAAAAGGGGAGAAAAAAATTTAAGTACACGGTTCAAAGAATCGAAAGAAAGTTTTTTTAAGGGATTCATGATTGTTGCTGGTTTTTCTTATAATGGCAAGTTAAAAATAAAGAGAGTGCAAAACAATGTCAAGATTAACTCCAATACTATCAGGAACATATTTTATCGCCCATTTTTCTGAATGAAATACCATCGCTTTACCCACAGTGCCATCCATCTGTGAGATTCCATCGGGACAAAGCTAGCAGTCACACATCAAAATTCACTGTAAATTTCCTAAAAGAAATGGAACAAAAAACTGGTATCGAGGCCATACCCTTCACTGATATCCCTACTCAATCTCGCGATGTGTCACCTATGAATTTTTGTGCTTTCGGTCTTTTAAAAACTGCATTATCCAAGCGTTGTCCCAAAACCCTAACAGGACTCTGGAAAGCTGTTCGGGAGGAATGGGATAGAATACCTCTTCTGACACTTCAAAAGGCATTATTATCCTGGAAATTGCGGTGTCGAAAGATAGTTCAGAATAAGGGATGTCAAATAGAACATTTAAAACACAAGAATTTTATATAATTTAGTCTTGTGAATACAATATACATCGTCTAAAAAATGTGCGAACAGCCTCTGTATGTGGCATTTAATAAATAATATTATCCATTTAATATTATATAGCTTTAGGTTCTAGATTCATGCTCCTTTTATCAAAACTTTCCTGTTATGGCTATGTCACAACCTCCCCAAAATGCAGGAGAAATTTGGTATAAAACCCAAATAATCAAATTTTGTTAAATTTTAAAGTGGAGGTGGTTGACTTTTATTTATTATGTTACATGCATTTTCAGAAAAAAATATAATTGGGTTTTATTTTTATAGAAATTAGCGGAAATTCTTTTTATTATTTGCGCGGCATAGAGACAGCATTGTAAGAAATAACCCATTTTTCCTCTACTTTCTTATTAGGTGTTAGAGGTAGCATACTTAACTAGCACTAGTAAATCTGTGATTTTGATCCCAATGATGGCACAACTAATCTGAGTTTCCGTCTTCTAAATACTTTATATTCTCTATATAGGTATTTAAACTAAAAGTAATTAAAGGCATTGTGGAAGAGAAGTCGACACAACCTGACGTTAAATAATTGAGCTTCGCGCCTCCATGAAATAATACCTTACATTCTCCCTTTAAGTGGGGGAGAATGTAAGTTATTATCTCAATCCTCCGCGTGGGCTTTTATCGGGTAAGTAGATAGTATATTTAGTTAGTAGTAGTAAATTCTGGCATTCGAATTCCTGGAAGGCGCTAATTTTTCCTGTCCTCCCATCTAAACAAAAAATCTTACGTGACCAACACATGACAATCCCACTAATTTCATGACTTAACGTGGAATTTGGGGAATAACAATAAACTTAATTACCACATCCGGGTAATTACTTGTAAATAAAATCTATTTGCTTATGAACTTATGGCTCAATGTCAATGGCTCAATAAACACTAATAATTTTTTTTTCTTATTCTATTCTCCCGTACAGTGAATGACGATAACTATACTTGCGCATGTACACTGTGAAAAAAAAAAGGAATAGTTCTATATCTCCCATTCCACCTGGCCGATTGACGAAATTCAAATTGCGTTTTCATATCTCGAAAGCGTGACTTAGGATTTACATTAAATTTATATATAGCATTGTTCTAATACAGGTATTATAACAAACTATCGGACTTTTCAGAAATGGCATGCCTAATTGTTTTTCCATATTTCGATTCCACGACTGAAATTTTCAATCTGCCAAGTTTTGTAAAAGTCGCGCGAGTAGTTTTTAGAAAATTAGCTCTCAAAATTTTAGCTCCGGACTGTTAATTGTTACATATTTATTAATATCTCTTTTTTTATTAAACTTATTTGATTCTTCCTTTCACATTTCGAAATTATAGTTCATTCCAAACAACATTCTCCCGTTTTTATGATTTATTTTTTAAATTTGTATTTTTAAATAATTTTTATAAATTTTTAGAAAAGAATTTTGAATTGCAATCCATAAAACGTTTACCATCATCTTAAGTTAGATGCATATCTGCAAAACAATTAAGAGTTTTTTTATTCAAAATTTCCAAAGATATACGTGAATTTATATATTGGCGCGTTTTAAATTTGGCATATTTGTTGAAACCAGTAATAAAATCCAACGTGGTTTACAGACTTTGTTAAATTTAGTTGAAAGTAGGAAGATGTGACTTTTTTGCGTTTCTGCGCAATGGAAGGGAAAGAAAAATAGGTTGCCATATATTAAGAAGTTCGCAAAGTGAATTATTTTTGGCGCAAACTGAAAACAATTGCGCCAAGTTAAATGTTTGAATTTCTCTGTAAACTTCGCACCAAATTTGCAAAATTTAATATTTAGGCATAATTAGAATCAAAATAATTAGAAAAAAATTGGTATGTTACTTCAGAAAAAGTCCCACTTTGTCAATCGGCCTGATAAAACATAAAAAAAAGAAAATGAAACTTTTTTTTTTTTTTTTTTTTTTTTGGCGCAGTGGCAGTGTACATATGTGAAGCTGTCAAAAGAGTACGTTAGCGCAAATACTTGGGAATTTTACCATTTCCAAAAACAGAAGAAGTGTATAATGTATATTTCACACAAAACGGGTACTTCGCACGTTGAACATTAGTGGCAAGGTTAATAATGCTTCTTATTGAATACACTTGTTTTACGGAATCAAGCTAGATCGTGCTCTGGAATAAATCTATTCATTCATGTTAAAATATTCATTGTAGAACAAAATTGTAAACAATTTGTATGGTGATTTTCCGACATGTAACGGAAAAATAAATGTTTTCTTTTTCCTTTTCAATGACCATGGATTATAACTATAAAATGATTATTTGCTGCATCGAAACATTTAACTGCTTACACCCGGTAATATTGGGTGCTTGCAAACGATTGCCAGGGCCTTAAGGAAATATTAATTTATTTACTTACTTTTCCCTTTGATATCGGAGATTAGTTAATTCACAGATAAAAGGTTTTACATCTGAAACGCATTCCAGTTTTCAAATAGTAATAATAATATAGCTATAATATAGCTAATAATATTCAAATAGCTATAATAGTAATTCTAAATGTACTCTAGATATGTATGTTTTAATGTGCACTTCATAAACACTAGACATTTTAACTTCTCAGATTTCCACACAAAACGTTTTCTTTTCAGAAGTTATATATTTCGTGCATTTCTGATTACCGGTAATCAGAGTTCAGCAGTACAAAACTTTGACATTCCCTCTTTCATTGCATGCAAGGTATATTTCATATTTTCCATTGATAGATCTCTACTGTCATATATTATGAAACTGAGAATCATTTATGATGAGAGATATTGTAGTTTTTATACATTTGCATTTACTGGAAAATCGCTCGAGGCTATGTGAGTCCTTTACCAACTATCCGCATGTTGCTAGCTAAATTTTTTAAAGAGTAGGAACTCATAAGTTGAAAATGTATTCCTCTCTTTTATAATTCTTTAGATAACCGCCAAAACTCCTTCCTTTCTTCACATGAGGATGCAAAGGCAGCAAGAGAAATGGTAAGTATTTGTGATTTCTTATTTATTTGTTTGCAATGAAATAAGAAATTATAGCTGGAGGCTTCACTGTTAAACGATCTTTGACAAATCCTACACTTGATTTGTGTTTAATAAATATTTTTACGTGTTTTAGATATTTTTAGCATTCCTTCTTGAAATCAAACCATTTTAATTATTTTAGCAACTATAAAACATGTATGTAATACCATGATACATTAATAATAGCACTAGTAAAAACTGTATAAGGTATTTCTCCGGCCTTCTTCGCATGCCTTTGTGGTGTAGTGGTCAGCGCGCTCGACGCGTATTCGAGAGGTCCGTGGTTCGAGTCGCGGCGAGGGCATTGTTCGTTTTTCACGTCTTCTGTTTCGAAATGGATCCAATCCATTTCGTCCAGGTTGGACCCAGAATCTGGGTATTCCGGTTTTTATACCATTTTCCTTGTATATTCTCTATCTATAAGTTCATTAAAGATTCTTTTTTTTTTTTTAGATGTTCGTTTCTGTAAGACAGAAAAGATAATCTCAGAGAATTAGAAATCTATTTTTAAATTACTAAAACTGCGAATATTTGTAATTCTGTTTTATATTAAGTTATATTTTTATCACGTACATGCTTCTTTCTTCCTTAAAAGCATCTTTTAAAATTCTACTTCAACCTGTGAAGAGTTCGTGGTATGTTTGCAGCAACAAAAAAATCATGAAGAACTGGGTGCTTTTCAGATAAGCGACATCTATCACCAGTTAACGCACAATTTTTATAAAAGTTTCGAAGAAAATGGCCACTCCATTATAATTATGTCCATTGCTTGCCACATAATGACCATATTAAGCAATAATATGTGAATCACTCCCACGTGACATTATGCTTCTGAGTTTTATATTTATTATTTTGCATTTTGTATACTACTGTATCTTACTATGTCCTTTTTCATTGAACATTCCCTGTAATTATCACATTTATTCTATGTAATTGTGTATCATGTGGTAAGACCTTCTTGATTTTCTGAATGCCTCATGTAAACTCTATTCGAGAATTCTCAGATATCTCATCGTGTCTGAACTCTACTAACATTTTCTACACCCAACGCCAGCTCTTCCAGGTTGTTTACATTTTATATTGTGTTCATAAAGGTCTTCTTACATTATAAATTCATTTTGGATCCTTTTACAATGCGAAACTCAGATTAGTCTCGAAGAAGGTTGGACCCCGAATCTGGGTATTCCGGTTTTTACACCATTTTCCTTGTATATTAACAAACTTAAATATTGTACTGCATATATTATACTACACCAATTTCATAGAAACATACATATGTCAGATTTTTACAGAATATGTACAAATATCAAAATAATAATTCATGGAAGTGAACATGTTATTGAAGATAACATGTAAATAACTGTGAACATGTTATTTACAAGATCTCGGTCCAGATAACACGAAAACATATTCGCATTATACAGTAGAGATGATTATGATATTATTTAAAAATATAATTAAATAAGAAGCACTATAAAGATTAAATGTTATATTATAATATTGAATGAGGTGCTTCACAGTCTCGCAATAGTCTTTGCTGGATAAATTATCTTTCATGTCAAAATATTTTATGCGCAATTTGTAGAGTAATTGAAACATTTATCAGAACAGGAAGCGCGAGTAATTAACAATGACTTTGCCGGGATTTTAATTCCGGTGAAATTTCTTATTGCCTGCGGATGTGTTTGCTAATCACGCGCGTTGAAACGGATATTGCTTACACTTGAATCGAGATTAAAATAATAGCTCAATAAAATTCTTTAAGTTTTATTATGTTGATATATTATCTTTATTTTGTAGATTAAAAACAAGTTAACAAAAGCTTGTTTGTGCATTATAAAAAAACATTATTTTAGTTTATATTAAGCCTAGACTGCACAAAATAAAAGCAGGAGAAGAATCTATACAGATAAAACACTTATCTATAGCAAGAACTAGGAGCCTCCTCTTAAACTTATAAATGACATCTAAGTAAGATACCTCACCAAATCATCGTCAGGTGCTCTTTAAGTAGTAATGCAAAGATTATAATTAGTGCAAAACTTCTTATATTTCTGTTATTTGATGAAAGTTTAAATAGATTTTAATTTTGAGACGTAAAAACTAATTTCAGGAGACAAATCCATTAAAGTAGCGATTTAATTAAGGTAAATGAATACTTTACGGCAGGAAAATATATGGTCCAATGCATAAGAGGAAACCATAAATTGCATATTACCTTATAAAGCATATATACCTTCACTTATGCCTTCCTGGTGTTAATTGGAAGTATACTAGACGCGTATTCCAGAGGTCCACGGTTTGAGTCGCGACGAGGGGGCTGATATTTTTCATGTTTCCTGCCGCAAAAAATCTAATGACCCTTCAGCCTTTGCCTACAATAAAGATTCTTTAATTTAGTTCTTTTTAGCCCAAAGGACATTAGCCCAGAAGGGCTAGTAATTTTGTTCTGCATTTTGCTTCGATTCATGTTTTGAGTTGATTCCCTTTTCAAACTGTTGCCATCAAATATTACAGCCCTGCATTATATTTAAAGAATTTAAGTAATGAAGAATCTGCATAAATATATATATGTTTCTCGCATTGTGATAAAACAACGGTACCTAGAGCCATCCAATTTTGAATAACGTGCGTTTCCAACCGAGTATGGGCATCTGGACGCCCAAATTTGGAATTTGCTTTTTTATCGATTTCATATTTTGTAAATCTTTAACGAATTTTTGTTTAACAAACTCAACGATTTCAAAGCGAGCAATGACAACACTGTACGGGAAAAAACATTTTTGTTTCCTTTCGCGAGAAATTCTAAAGATATGCTCTTTTAAAATAATTTTGCGATATTGCTCTTGAACTGAATTTTATGGTTTAAGTGCGCAAAACATGATATTTAATGAATTTAATAAATAAAGGTAACACGCAAAGCGATAAAAAAAACTTCCCTTTGGACGTAAAGTTAAATCTGAAAAGCTTTTAGATTTTTTATACGTTTTGTTATTTTTTAATCTCTGTAAATTTATGGAAAGAAATCGAAACTTTGATTAAAAGTTTAATTAATGATTCTTAAATTAATTTTAATCGGTATTATTGTGGTATAATAATTTACCGCACTAATTACAATAAATTATTACGGTGTAATAATTATAACTTGTGCTTAATTGTTTTGCGGTATTTATGATTAAGGTTTACTGACGAAATATTATTTGCTTCCTTTTTCTGCCTCTTTTCGCCATCAGGTTTGCTCATACCAGAATATAAGCCGATTTGAGTGAAAAGTGGTATAGTATAGAGTTCAGAGAATGAGGAAATAGGTGTGTAAAAGTTTGGCCTGAGACTCGCTGTTTTGCTGATTAAAGCAACACCTATTGGTTACTTTGAATCTGACCTTGCTCGCTTGAAGACTGTAGACACAGATTGCTGTAAGAGTCAGCCTCATAGCTTTATTCGAATTTTTCGTTCTACTTCGTAGTAACGACTGTTTGCATAAATATCTTATCTGACCTCTCAAATGATGAGACAAGTGAGGAGGTTGTCGCTATTGCGAATCTCTTTCTTGCTTATCGTACGTTTTTCATGTAAATTGTCAAATGGCTGAAAGTTGTCAGTATCTATAAATCAGTGTCTATATAGCTGTAGTCTGTGTCGGAAATGTTACCATGAACGATAAACTTTTCTACGAGTCTCGAAGAATGAGAAAAGCACGTTTTCCTGCGCCATTTTGTTTTTATGGCAAAACACAAGGCAGGAGAGTGAATTTCGTTTGAGCCTGCAGAGAGCGATCTAGCAATATTTACGTTTAGTCATTATCCATCCATGTTAATTTCTAGCTCAATTATCGTTCGTCAAGCGTCGGAAAGGAAATTATTCTCAACGATGCAAACAGATATCCATTTATTTACTGTATTACGATTCAGAGCGATGAATTTGCAAGAACATTTTCTGCGAAGTGTGACTAACGGGCAGCCCTTTTCTTTCCGATTTTCTGATGAATACCAGTTGTTACAATTACAATTAAAAAATAAAAATTTATTCACATGTAAACGCAGATAGTTTCTTGGAACTATGCAAAAGGGTAAGTAATTAAACTATCTATCTTTATCATTTAGTTTCGAACACAACGCAATCACAACTTAATTCATAAGTAAATCTAATATTTGATAATTTTAGGCATCCAAGCATTTTTATCACATTTGGCATTACCACCATACGTTTTACTACAGTTATATTTTGTTTTGGTAAGTGTGTGTTTGAATTTCGGTTTAATCCTAGTATACTGTGCACACAAGATTAGGCGACTTTTGGCGACATTATGATGAGCAGTAAACAAAACATTTTGGTGTTGGCGACAATTTTCAAAATCGCACCAAGTTTGCACCGTGTATTAGGATTTTACATGAATTTCTGTCATGGTCTACGCATCGCTTGTAATCTATAGTAGAATTTGATTTAAATTGTCGAATTTATATCAATTATAAAAAGAATCTTTGAGTTTTAAACTAGGTCGAGATTGGCTAGTAAAATTATATTTACATATTTTAATTTAATCACTCACAAAGGATGAAATAGAATAAACTTGAAGTGTTTTAATTCTGTATCTGTTTATTTGATAGTTCGATATTCTGGTGTTGATAATTCGCCTCCCAGGACGTATGTAACGCATTATTGTTTAATTTCCCTAGGTAAGTTAGTTGAAACCCACAGCGATTATTGTAACGTAACTTTATATTATACTTGAGAATAGCTTCGTTTATATGATTTTAGTTTTACTTTAAAATTTACAGACAATTTAGAAAGAATATAATCGTTTTCCCCATATCTTAGAAAAGATATATGAATATTTAAAATGTTCACTAACTGCTTTCACTTTTTAAGATTCGCCTGCGTATTAAACAAATTTCCATATCAAATCTAAACTCTTCATCAGTTTAATACACTTTTATTCGATATTTTCAATTATTCAGTTTAATAAGCTTTTATTCGATTTTTTCAATTATTTTTAAGAAGAAGCATTTTAAATTCTATCTCGTATGTAAACATAAAGATACAAAAATAAAGGTGAAAAGGGGGTATAATGAAAAATGGTTTTCCATTTGCCGTCAGCATTCAGTTCATTCAAATGAAAAAGCACATCTTTCTGAACTGGCAAGAA
>KK122583.1:104723-117616 GCA_000611955.2 Stegodyphus mimosarum | reverse complement strand
ATTGCATCAATAACATATAAAGGTGTATTTTCTGTAGCCAGAAGCAGTTACATTAGAACTCCAATCTTCTAACATAATTTGCTACGTTATTTGGCAAATCATTTTCCAATGTTTCGTTACAATGACGCACATTTTCTTCAAAGTACTTCTCTGCGGTAGATGTTAGATCGGTAATACCAAATTCATATCTGACGGAAGTTGAGTCAGAATATTTTTTGACTCAGTAAAATAATCACCGTATTTGTAGAAAGGCCAATTTCGTTTACTCTACTCTCAAACACGCATTTTACACAGAAGTACTTTAATGTGTACACATTTATTTCAGAATGTTTTTTCTTTTCCCCTTTTTCTTTCAGTAAAGACGTTGTATGATTTGTTCCTCCATTGTACTGGCTTGGTCGATACGGTGTTAGCAGTTAGATGAAACCCTCAGCAAACATGGATATTTGCACTTATTTATTTCTCTCTTTTAGCGGATATAATACCAGTCTTCTCTATGGAAGACATGGCAGCCTTCTAGAAGATAAGACAACTAAACGATCGAAAATGCACTAATTTATTCCTGGATAGAATAGCACTATTGAAACCTCTAAAACAAATACCACTTAATTTCCAGTTATTGCGATTTTTAATTTACTCACCAAAACTTTAAGCATGCAAGAAAATTTAATTTCGAATTCAACGATATATTTAAGGGGCTTGAAAAGTTTATTTTAAATAAAACGTTATTTTTATATTAATTATTTTCTCGCCCTTCGTTTGTTCCCCACAAGTAGCTAGCACCTAAAAACTGATGGATACTAACACATCGTCTCGATCTGGAACTCAACTAATGGACTAACTGCATGATTGATTTTGGTGCTTTTTCCCATGTCTAACATGAACGCAAGCCAGTTTCCGTGATAATCCAGTCCTTCCTATTTGAAAAATAGGCTTTGTGTGCTTTGCCATATTCATATCACCAGACTTCCCTTTTTACTTCCCTGTACGATGTAAAGGAAGTATTGTAATCGGGAAAAATCTCGGGCATCATATTAATTAAAAGAAAATATCCATTTCAACTGATCTCGAAACCGTTTGAACGATGTTTCTGCGGGACATCTGTACCCACAGACAGAAGAAAGGACGTTTTTTGCGAAAACTCTTTGTAAAATGGATTTAAAATGGATTCCGAAGAGATTTTTTTTCTTGACAGCTATGCGTTCAGGTACTAACGTGATGCGAGATGCATAGGTACACTAGGAAAAAAAATCTGAAAGGTTTCAGATATTAAATTACGTCCAAAGGGGCGTTTTTTTATCGTTTTACTCACACTCAAACAATCGTTTGAGTCACTACCTTTATTTATTAAATTAATTAAATATCATGGTCTTCGTACTTAAACCATAAAATTCAGTTCAACAGCAATATCGCAAAATAATTTTAAAATAAGTATATCTTTAGAATATCCGATACACAGCTGGAGATAAAAAGTTTTTTTTTCCTGTAGCGTGTTGCCCTTGATCGCTTTTAAATCGTTTGAGTTTGTTGATCAAAAATTCGTTTACACAATATGAAATAGCTAATAAAACAAATTCCAAATTCCAAATTTGGGCTTCCAGACGCGCATTTTCAGATGGAAAAGTACGTTACTCAAAATTGGATGGCTCTAGGTACCGTTGTTTTATCTATCACATTTGGAGAAATGTACACACATTTATGCAGATTCTTCAATATTTAATTTCCTTAAATATAATACAGCGCTGTAAGATTTGGTGGCAACAGTTTTAAAAGTGAATCAGACTTTTAATGTTTCCGACGCAAAATCGCAAAATGAAAACAACAGTCCTTCAGGAAGAAAGACCCTTTGGACTAAAAAAAATGGGACAATTCTATTTCTCCCTTTCTACTAGGCCGATGGGCCGATTGACGATATTCAAATTGCGTTTTTCATGTCTCGAAAGTGCGACTTGGGATATATATTATATTTATCTAGAGCGTTGCTCTAACATAGGTATTTTGACAAAAAATCGGACTTTTTCTGAAATAACATGCCAATTTCTTTCCATATAATATAATTTCCGATAATGCAAAATTCAAGTCAAATATTAAATTTTGTAAAATTACTCACGACTAAAATTTTGTCTAAATATTAAATTTAATAAAATGTAGTGCGAAATTTACCGAGAAATTCAAAAATTTATCTTGGCGCTTCGTTTTCATATTGCGCCGAGCATAATTCACTTGCCAAGCTTCTTAATTTATAGCAACCTATTTTACTTTCCTTTTTTTCATTTCAGAAGAACGGAAAAAAATGTCATAGTTCATATTTTCAAATAATTTTAGTAAATTTTAGTAAATTTTAGTAAAATTCGTATACCACATTTAGCGTTATTATAGCTTATAAAAATATGCCAGATTTCAAAACGCGCGAATATGTAAATTCATGCATATCTTAGCAAATTTTGAATATAATACTCTAATGTTTTGCAGTTGTGCCTAAACGTACATCTACTTTACGATCATGATGAAAATTTTATACCTTATAATTCAAAATTTCAAAAACTTTATAAAAATTATTTAAAAATACGAAATTTGAAAATAAACCATAAAAAATTGGTAAATTTTATTTGAAATAAACCTAAACTTCGAAATGTGAAAGAAGAATCAAAAAAGTTTTAAAAAAAGAGATATCAATAAATATATATCAAATTCAAATAGCATTCAGGAGCTAAAATTTTGAGAGCTTTTTTTTTTAAACTAATCGTGCGATTTTTCCGAAACTTGGTGGCACTTTGGTATGATTTGAGTCGTAGAATCGAAATATGGAAAAATATTGGCAAATTATTTCAGAAAAAGTCCGATTTTCTGTCAAAGTACCTATATTAGAACAATGCTATAGATAAATCTAATACATATCTTAAGTGACGCTTTAGAGACACGAAAAACGCAAGTTGACTTTCCTCAATTGGCCCAGTAGAAGGGGAGACAAAGAATTGTCCTGTTTTTTCCCTGTGCAGTGTACACACAAACATGTCCGTATATGTATTTCGTAAAACAGAAGAACGCGTACCCGTAGAACGTTGTAATTTTGCATATGGGACTCCTAGAACCTGTAGTTGTGCATCTTACCTTTTCGTTGTTATAGCTGCGATATATATATATATATATATTCCCACTCTCTTACTTGTTGGGTGAGCTTAGTTTTGTTATTCTTATATTTTGGTAAATTGTCCATTTTTTGTTTTCTACGTGGTTAACGTATGTAGTTTTTATGTTCCGTATAAGGCTTTTAGGCCTTTAGTTAATCCACATACAATCGTTGTAGAATTAGCAACAATTTAAAACTTGAAGCGGTGAGTTAAGCCTAACGAACCGCCATTTGTTTACTTTTGAAACTCAGTAGAATAGTAAATTAAGTCAGTTTCTGCATCTTCAGTATCTTTCTACCGAGTGGGATCAAAGTAAACTTTCAGATTTTTGCACGGAAAAAATTTGCGTTTTTCCCGCTGGCCGAATTACTTGTTTTTTCGTAGAAACTCTAATTTTAATTGTAAAAATTGTTCTTGTAACTGTTTTAACTGTATTTGGTGTTTTATATTTTTCTGTATTTTACAATTTTTAATGAAGATGTTCTTAGTTTATATGTATTTTTGCCTTGCTGTGAAGTGAGAATTGAATTAATTAAATGAGAAATATATCTGCAATGAAATTCGAGGAAATAAGTTTAAATGAAATGGAGAGAAAAAATGTCTATAATTTAATAAGCCATACAAGGAACTCATGTGGTGGCCATACTAGATTGTTTTCCCCATTAGCCTTCATCAGAAGATCAATTAATTTAAATTTCAACGACTCCTCTCCAGTCTATATAGTTAATGCTCCTGGCTGCTGTATCCCTCGTTGGGTTCGAGTTCAAATGCTGGAGCAGTCATGGATGTTAATAAATGTGTAGTATCTATGTGGCATGGAAGCGGTTAAAATACGCGGCGATCCGAAAGTCAACTCGAGTGTCTTTAGTAGTGAGGTAAGAGGGGCGAGAAACCCTCGAACCTCTGCCCCGGTGTTATGTTTATCGAAATGGTAGTAAAGCTGACTAAAATCGTGTATTCACCTATATTGTGCTCAGTAATCATGCCAGTGACACATATAATCTCGTTCCTTTAGCCAGGAAAAGACTAATTTTTAATCAACCTTTTAGTTAAATTTTACTGCTTGCCTATGTTATTTATAGTTAGACATCCATTTGATGCAAAACGATAATTCACGAAGTAAAAACAAGGTTAAAATATACAATTAGAAAACTAATTAATCAGATTTCCCTTTATAAGCTTTACTTTATTAAATTTTAGCATTTAAAAAAAGCATGGCTTTACTCCTCGTTATCGTTTCGATATTCATCGTCCGATATTCAGAATTATTCAGAATATGTCAACGAGAATTTTATCCTGGCTACAATATAAATAATACAAAGAATGCTACAATGCCTATTCCTACACTTCACCAATGTGAAACAAGTATGGTGTTCCTGTCGTTAACTTTGTAAGTTTTTAGTTTCATTAACCAAGATTGCCTTATTACGTTGGCTATTTTCTGACTTATATGTTTATCACTACCGACCAGCATGCAAATTAGTTAAAATAAGAAATTAGCTTATAGCTATTTTAAAAAGGGACCACTTGGCCAACATTCTACGTTAAAGTGTGTAGAGTCCAACGTAGTGTCATCGGAAACATAAGTGATAAAAACTGATAAATTCAAAATATTGTTTTTACTTCCTTGTACGAAGTAAAAAGGAAGTATTGTAATCGCAAAAAATTTTGGGTGCCATATTTCAACAAAAATATCTATTTTGATCGCATAGAATGCAATTTAACGATGTTTTTGAGCGTCATCCGTACATAAGGACAGAATAAAAGACTCTTTTCTACCCAAATAATTATAAAACTGATTTAAAATGGATACTGAAGAGATTTTTTCGTGGCGTCTGTGCGTACATGCGTACGTATGTATGTATGTATGTATGTATCCCGCATACCTCAAAATCGAGTAGGCTCAGAACGTTGCAATTTTGTATATAGGACTGCTGTAACACGTAGATGTGCACCTCCTATTTTGGTTGCAATCGGTGGCACCAAAGATATATAAATTTATGTATATATATATACACTCTGTTATTCGGCTCAGTGAGCTCAGTTTTTTGCTTTCTTGTGCGAAGTAAAAAGTGAGTATTGTAATCGAGAAAAATTTCGGGTACCATATTTCAACGCAGACACCTATGTTGACCGCTATCGAATGCAGTTTAACGATGTTTTTGAGTGACATCCGTATGTAAAGACAGATTAAAAGACTTTTCCCCCCAAAAAATTATAAAACTGATTTAAAATGGATTCTGAAGAGTTTTTTTCGTGGCGTCTGTGCGTACATACTGTTATGTAATACATACTTAGTTATACTTCAGTTGTTGAATTAAAATATCTTAATTGAAATGATTTATCTTAATTCTGTTATCAGACTTAAAAGTTATTAATTTGTTTTTATTTTGTAGTTGATCTTAATTTTTCTTTGCCTTGTTGAAAAGTAATTGTTGTCATTTAATTTTTGGCAGTTTTGGTTAACTCTGAATTTAAGTTGCTTGAGTAATTAATTTTTTCTTTTTTTCCTTAAGGTAGTTTGGTTAACTATTTAATTTTTTGTTTAGTTAATACTTATTCTTAACTTGTTTGCTTAATGTTTAATTTCTTATTAAGTTGACCCTTAAGGTCAACAAGTTGGTGTCAACAAGTTGCTACACAAGTTGGTGTTAAGGTTTAACTAGGTTTTGTTAACGAACCCCCTTTTCTGGTAAGCTGGAATCCATATTTTCTGACTCTGGTTGTCGTGTTTGGCGTTGTAGAAAACATAAAAATTTTTCTAAGTGATTATTATATTTTAATTGAAGAAATTTTCTTCGGTCTTTTATTAATTTAGTATTTAAAAACAAATCCTTAATTCTTTTCTAAAACTTTTACGTTGCTTTTGGGAATCAAGATTTACGACTTTGTTTTGACGTTTGCTTGCTCTGCCAGACAGTGGTCTGAAAAATATCTTTCGTCAAGTGCGAAATCTGCACCCTGCTGAATCAGTTTTATGCTTTATCAGTTTTGTATGCAGTTACGCCACACCAAGGTTGAGGGGTCGGGGTGATTCGTATTCTTACAGGCGTTCTCCATGCTAAAATGGGACCCTAAAGGAGGCTAGCTCCTGCTTGTCAGGTTGATGACCCTGGAAGGTCGGCGATTATTCGCCAACTTCTGTCTAACCAACCCCCTTGCTTCACCTTCCAGTTTTTGATTCCGCTCCTAGGGTTGCCATGCACTTGGCTGGTTTTGGACCGTCTCGGATCGCCAAACGAGAGATTGGCGAGAAGAAGAAAAAGGGCGTGCAGCGATCTACGAGGGAGAGGAGACTCTGAAGTTTTGCGCCAGACGGGAGAAGGAAAATTTTTCTGAAGGTTGTCTACAGACCAGAAAGCAGTTGCTCCGTCCCGAGTGCTCTGCCTACGGAACAGTGGAAAGATGGCTGAAGAATTTGCGTAGAGAAAACAACCTATGGATGGCGACGCAGTAAGGACGAAACCCAGATAGAAGGGGCGGAAGGCTCTGAGGCTACCATTACCTGCTCAGCTTTACTAACTTTCATTCTCTTTCCTTTTTAGATTCAATATGGCAGAACGTTTCTTCAATGTACGCTGTTAAGTGGCAAAACGTTTCTTCAATGTACGCTGTTAAGTAATTGAGATTTTCTGTTGGGGATCCCCTCTTTGTAGAGTAACGATATGAAAAATTTTATTCTCATTTTGAACCACACCTCCACCACTTAATGTATATTGTTACTAGTTCTGTTTACCTTTAATAAATGAAAAATTTAATTTAACTTAACTTGTATGTTTTCACTTATAATTTAGAACACTGGACACAATAAATTTAATTAAAACTTGAACGGGTTATTGCCCAAATTTAAACACAACGTATTATTAGTACTTTACTGTTGGAGTATTCTCTTGTGGTATTTACTGTTATATTTGAACACACAGGTTTTACTGCAAAAATGTTGTTTTATCTTGTCTGTCACACAATTTTACACCCTTGCAGTATTTATTATAGTGTTATGATTTAAAGTTGTTTTTCCATATTCTTGACTTTCATGTGTATTGAACTTTGAAAACCTTAAATTAGAGAAAAAACTCCAACAATACGTACGTAGGTATGGATGTCGCATAACTCAAAGACGAGGAGCCTCAGAATGTTGAAATTTTGTATATAGTGCTGCTATAATATGTAGATGTGCACCTCGTATTTTGGTTGCAATCGGCATTGAAAGAAGTACATAAATATATATATATATATATATATTATATATATCTATATCCACTTTGTTACTCGGCTCAGTGAGCTCAGTTTCTTTTTTCTTATAAGTTTGTAAACTGTGCATTTCTTGCTTTAAAAAGGATTGAATTATGTTGTTCTTATCTTTGGGTTAAGATTTTTATGCCTTTACTTAACCTGCATGCAGGCAATAACAATTTAAAAGTTTTTTAACAATTTAAAAGTTTTTTTAAGTGCGGTTAAGCCAAATTTTTGGTTATGATAGCGGCGATATTTTTTACATTTGAAGCTTAGAATAGTGGCTTTGTTGCCAATCTTTAGGAACTATGCTTCACAACAACAAAGTAACGTCTTCATTTATTGTTGCGAATTAAATTATGCTTGATTCGTTCTGGAATTATAATTTTAGTTACTAGCTGGTTTTTACGTATATGTCGTAGTTTTAATTGAAAAAAAACTGCGTTTCTAATTGTTTTAACTGTACTTGGTGTTTTATGCTTTTCTACATCTTTCAGTTTTTAATGAAAATATTTTGAACTTTTCGGCATTTATGCCTTCCCGCGAACTGAGAACTGAATTAGTTTGTACAGCATGCGCATTAGGTAAGCGGCGCTGAATCGTCTGTGAAAAACTATTCCTTTTTTAGTTGTTTAATTTCTTTTATACATCGTTTTAGATTTATTAGAGTATTTGAAAAGAACTTGAGATAATTCTTCAGATGCTATAATTTTTGCTCACTCTGAGATATAAAATGAATGAAATGTAACGCTGTTAAGTGAACCTAGCGCCGAAGTGTGGCTATGGTAAATAAATATAGTGAACTTTAAAGAGTGTATTTACTCTATTGTTGTTTATGCGCTATCGACGAAGTGGATTTTAATTCAAAATTCGTTAACTGTTCATTCAAGACGTTTAAATTAAATGCAGGAAAATTGCGTATAATTTAATATTCCGTACAAGAAAGTCATGTGGTGTACACATCAGAATTTTTATTCTTATGTGTTGGTAAGTTGTGCATTTTTTGCTTTAAAAATGATTGAATTATGTTGTTCTTATCTTCCGGCTAAGGGTTTTTGCCTCAACAAATCTGCATGCAAGATTTGTAGAATTATCAACAATTTAAAAGTTGTTTAAGTGCGGCTAAGCCTACCACTTCTCTTGGCGGACATATTTGTTTACATTTGAAACCTAGGAGAATATTGGATTTGTTGCCAATCTAGATAAACTAAGCTTCGCATCAACGAAGATAACACCTACTTTTGTTATTGCGAATGAAATCATGCTTAATCCGTTCTAGAATTTATTCGAGAAAATAAGTGTTTAATATTTACTTCGTAATCTTTAGTATACATATATTTTGAATTTTTATGTGATTTTGCCTTGTCGCGAAGCGAGAACTGAACTAATTGAATGAGAAATACTGAATCGTCTGCGTAAAACTGTTTCTTTCTTTCTCTCTTCTTCTTCTTTTTTTTTAATTGTTTAATTTCTTTTACACATCGTTTTAGATTTATTATAGTATTTGAATAGAACATGTAGCAACGTATAGGTAATTCTCCAGATGATATACATAATTTTTTGAATTCTTGATGAGCTATAAAATGAATGAGATGTAACGCTGTTAAGTGAAGTTAGCGCCAGAGTGCCGCTTTGGTAAACAAATACAGTGAATTTTAAAGAGTGTATTTATTCTATTGTGGTTTATGCGCTATCGACGAAGTAGATTTAATTCAATCCAATAAGTTTAAATGAAATGCAAAATGCGTATAATTTAATATTCCGTACAGGGAAGTTCTGTGGTGTAGGTGCATATCAGATTTTTAGTTATAATAGCGGCGATATTTGTCTACATTTGAAGCTTAGCGGAATAGTCGATTTGTTGAAAATCTAGGGAAGCTGAGCTCCGCAACAACAAAGTAACGTCTTCTTTTAATATTGCGGATTAAATTGCGCTTAATTCATTCTGGAATTATCATTTAAGTTAGCTGGTTCTTGCGTACACTGTATATAGTGAGAGCTGAATGAATTAGCAGCGCATGCGCATTAGGTAAGCGGCAGTGAATCGTCTGGGAAAAATTGTTTCTCTTTTTATTTTAATTTAATTTCTTTATACATCGTTTTAGATTTATTATAATATTTGAATAGAACTTGTGGTAATTCTTCAGATACTATAATTGTTTCTCACTCTGAGTTACAAAGTGAATGAGATGTAATGCTGTTAAGTGAACCTAGCGCCGAAGTGTGGCTGTGGTAAATAAATATGGTGTACATTAAAGAGGGCATTTATTCTAATATGGTTTATGCGCTACCGACGAAGTAGATTTAATTTAAAATTCGTTAACTGTTAATTTAATATGTTTAAATGAAATACAGGAAAATTGCGTATAATTTAATATTCCGTACAAGGAAGTTATGTGGCGTACACAACAGATTATTTTAATAGAATACTTAGCAAGTAATTGACAAAGTAATCTTATCAGTTAGGTTAGAAAATTCCTATGAATCGCTGAGCTTACGCAATTCTCTGATATTTTTAAGTGAAAATAGATCGATATGTACATGGATACCGAGTTTGTTCAATTCTTTGACTTGTTATTTTGGTTTTGTTTAGCGGCCATCTTGAAATTGTGCCTTGGTGGCCAATCTCCAAAAATTGTCAATTTTCAGCAAAGGACACCCTGAAATATATTTTTACCTTTTTTCCTTCTTTCCTTTTTAGTCTGTACAAAGAATAATTTTATAAAAATACAATTATCCAAATCTGTGATTTTAGAAAAGAGCGCGCAAGAACATTATTAGAAGTGTGAGAATGCTTCAAAAACATTCTAGGCGCAGCTATATTACCTTTGAATTTTTAATTATTTGTATCATTATAATGAATAAAATCAAAGTAATCTTATGTTAATAATTCATTAATGTTTCATTTCGTACTTTATGTAAACAGGACACAACTTGCTGCATGAGTTTGACCTGCTTATCAGAGAACTAAACTTACCACTGCAGCAGTGGGAGTTTATGATCCTTGTGTTTTTCATAATAATAATTTCTTTCATATAGCTTATGCTATTTCAAGTATAAAATATCTAATATACATTACATATTTATAATATGTAATACGTTACATACTAGTTATGTTATATGCAGTAATGTTCTTGGGAAAGCAGCTGTTAAATTATTAATTTTTCTTGTATTTATGAATAGTGTTCATTAATGTTTTACAACAAGGAAGATCTGAATCCCTGTACTTCGCTTCTTTCATTTGTCAGTAACATTTTATGTTATCTTTATCTTTATTTTATGCTTATTTTTATTTATTTATATAAATTCAAAGAATAAAGTATACACTTTCAGTTGAGGAAATGGTGAATGAAACTGTTTCAATTTACATTTATTATCAAGCCTTTTTTCGTTGCAATTTATTTTAGGCTGAGAAGAAAGTAAATTTTGGAGCTCTATGTTCTATGATCAAGAATTTCAATGGTTCAGTTTAACAGCTCTATGGAACGTAACTGAACGAGATTCAGATATTTTTACTGCTCCAGGGTTGTAATAAATGAAGCTGTTCTCGAGATCTCTTTTTTATCTACATTAGATAAAATACATTTTGAAGTGGAAAAAAAGGTAATTCGTAACAAGGAATAGGAAGCAGAAGCGTAACTAGTTATTAAAAGGCTATACTGAAACAGTTCGCTCTTCAAGCGAGAGATAGAAAGGTTATATATCAGATGATTTAGCTGAAATAAACTGAGATCGAGAGAAGTCTGAGACAAAGAAATTGTGAAAATCTTAGGGGTGATGTAATAGTCGAAGCCACATTTCAAGACTGAAATTTATTGTGTACGTATTTCTAATATCGGTCTCTGTAAAAAATACTAACATTCAATCTCTTTTCAAATTAAAAATAGTGTGTAGTTAAATATACACATTCAAAGCATGTTATAATAAATTTGATATTTTAATAGTCTATAGAAAATATTCGTATATTTTCTTGTATAAAATAAAGGTATGGGTCAATATTATTGAGAGTCATTCATAAATTATTCTGTTTTTAAGCTACGTAGTTTTATGAAGAACAGTTCCAGCTTTCAAACTTCATAAAAGAATAAATGGTAAAAATATATTTTAGTGTGCCCCTTGGCGGAAATTGGCGATTTTTGGCGATTGGCCAGCAAGGCACAATTTCAAGATGGCCGCTACACAAAACCAAAATAGCAAGTCAATGAATTGCACAAACATGGTGTTCACATCGATCTATTTTCACTTAAAAGAACATCAAAGAATTGTACAAACTCGGCATTGTGCACTCCCTTAACTTTGTCCACGTACACATGGATCTATTTTCACTTAAAAAAATCAGGAGCATGATGACGTCATATAATGTTAAAACAAAGTTTCTCATCACCAAAACTGTACAAAATTTGTAGCCAATCGAAGCTCAATAAACTGCACTTTAAATCACGCAATGAAATAAAATAAAAAAGGAAATGCATCTTATCGCACATACGCACTACAAAAAGAAAACATCGGCTTACCACATTTGGAAATTTTTGTGTCTTCTGTCTGTGGCACACAAAATTCCTTAACAGCATCCAAAAACTTTCTAAAATTATCTGAACTAGAATATGCATATTGCCGTCACCACATAAGTTCGCAAAAATAAGAAAATTGCTCAATTAATTATTTAGAAGTTAAATTTTAACGTCTGTTAATGAATTTGTTTAATTTCGTTTTCTTTTGTTTTGGAAAACCAAACATTCGGCTTTTAGTTGTATCTTTTACGGTTTCTCGGCGAGACAGAGAGGCGTCTTAAATACTTTTTTGAGTATTATTTGAATTTAAAAATACAAATTATTGATTTACCAATTTGAAATTTATACACAGTGTGCTTAAAATCTTCGCCTTTCTAATTGTAGAGACATTACGTTATGTCGAAGCAGGAGAGATGAAAAATGAATAAAGTCCCCCTCGCCGGTATTCGACCCACAAACCTCTCGAATACGCGCCAAACGTGCTGACCACTACACTACATAGCCATGCTAAGAAGGTGAGAGAAGGGCGAGAGAGGATTAGGAGAGCCAATCGCCAAATCCGGGTTGTGGAGAATCATCATCCACCACCTTCTTTAGTTCGAATGCCACTATAGAGACATTAGGTTATTTCGAAGTAGTAGAGATCAAAAATGAACAATTCCCACCCCGGGATTCGAACCACGGACCTCTCGAATACGCGCCGAGCTTGCTGACCTGTATACCACCAAGGCATGCTAAGGAGGCGGGAGAAATACCTTAGATAGTGAACTTATATTTATTAGTCTAGGATAATTAGCTGAGAAATCATTTGAAATTAAGTTTATATTTTCATTAGAAATGGCAAAAGTTCATGTTTCGAAAATCAAACTTTGTTTTTAAGCTTCATAATTGGGCACTTGAAGGATATTTTTATTGTTTTTACGTCGTGTTTTTCTGTTCTCATGTGGTTATTTTTGGAGCGAAGAGGGTTACTATTTTTTTATTTGATGTTATTTTATTTAGTTGATATTAAAGACAA
>KK122583.1:26508-104626 GCA_000611955.2 Stegodyphus mimosarum | reverse complement strand
AATTCTCCTCGCTTTTGCGGCTTTGTCTGAGATATGGCGGCTCTAGCCTTATAAGTGTTGTGAATACACGGGAGAGCAGATTATAACGATTTTGACTGACATTCATTTGGTTTTGGAGTTTGATGTCGCCGCGCTACTAACGCAATTTTTGTCCGCTCTTGTAAATTGTTAATAATGAATTCTAAGTCACATACTTCAGCATTTTTTGAGAAATAAAAATGAGTGACACGAAGTCAAACCTAGGTGACTGCTTTTGTAAGATTTTCACATGCGTTTACTACGAACTTTGCTAGCATAGCACTTGGATCAGCCCAGCCCTTTCAGATTTGACCAGCGAATATGAATTATATTACTGTGTCTCAGCCAACTTGTCTTCGGATTCTAACTCGAATTCTGAGGAAGCGAAATCGCTTCTAACATTCAGTCTTCTAGCTTCTAGAATTCTTTCAGTTTTCCGGAGGAAATAGACGTATATATCTCAGCGACAGAATCGCCTCCTGCCCGTCATCTGTCCGCTACTTCAAATCGCATGGAAAGATATAAAACGCATTTTTGGTGAAAATAATACCAGACTTAATTGGAATCCTGAAATAGATGAAATTTACCTCTATTTGCATGACTAGTGCTCTTCTCAAATTGAAATTTAATTTTAACTTTCCATACACAAGTACAAACTCTAGTAAAAGTCATCATCTACGGTTTTTTAGCGGATGAAAACCCTCACTACTTAAGGAATGAAATTAACTATAAGGATCACCCGGTCATTAACTTGAAGGAGTTTCCCAGGAAGACCACTAGCGGAAAAGTCAACCTTCCAGTTTTCTTGAATGAACTTAAAAGCTGCAAAAACAACAACCGGATCTATCATGAAAAATCCTTTCTGTCACTCATCGTCAAAGTAAGAAATACAAACACTTCAGGCATGTGCAAATCGGATGCAGGTATCATCCCAGATGCCTTTATTGCTCTAGAGCTATCTACCCTACACCTACAAGCTTCCGAGAGATATCAAGCTCAACTTGAATTAAGTGGAAACACGATCCGTTTACTTTGAACAAATGCCTGTTCCACCTCAAAAATAGGGGAGATAATTCTAACGTCTTCCCTATAAGAGTTTTCTGGAATGAGCTTCAAGTTTGCAAATTTACTGCTCCCAAAACTTCGAATTCTGACTGACTGAGCTCTTAATCACTTCTGTCCTATACAAGTGCACAAGAGGTTTGGCCAAATTTTCGGTTTTAAAATCACCCCAGATTTAGGACTATTAAATTCTTTGCGCAGAATTTTAACCTGTAAAATTGTGTTTAAAAACTAGTTGCCTATTGCAAAAACTTGAGTAACTTGCGCGTCAGTCAAACTTCAGTTCTTAGTGTATATTTTCGAAAACGTATTGTAAGTATCGAATTTTAACTTTCAACATGATGATTGGCGGAACGAGGTCATCGGACCTTTCTTCTCAAATTTTACTATGAAGTTCTCCCAGCCATCAACAGATGGTGCCACACGCACGACTTAGAGGTCGTTAAAATAAGCTTCCTTTTCATCGTTTGCTGCTTTTATCTTTATGACACCGCCGCCCAGACGGTATAGTGGTACACTGCGATACAAAAGTGTCCGGGTTCGAATCCCGAAGAAGGCATGGTTTTAACTGTTTGTCCTTTCATAGGAGACAAAGGTGGCCCACCTGTAAGGTACTTCCAGAATAAAGTGACCGCTACTACTAGCCTTAGCAATGGCCAAGCCGATGTCGGCTGAGAGCTCGCCATTGGGGAAAAAACACTTTATGACACCTAAGTAGCAGTTTTCCTGAATAATGGCATGTTCGACGTTTCCTGATGCCTTCACAGCCTTTTCCATGATATGGTCCGTTTCTCTGAATATCCACTTCTGTGAAGCGCGCCTATTATGTTAGATGTGGTGAAGTTTCTACTTAACTAAGCTAGAATATTACGCCGGCCCTGACCACTGTAACAGCTTTAGATATTGTTGCAATAATAATCTTAAACTTTTAAAATAGTTGAATTTGAAATATATCTGTTAATAAATGGCAATGTTTGAAACGCCAACACGAGAGCTGCGTGCGGTTCTCGCACGAAGTAAGATAATGATTTTTGATTTAAAAAGAGATAGAATACGTTTTGGCTGTTAATTTTTGATGTTACCTTTTCTTCGAATTATATGTTGCAGTTATGAAATTGATCTATTAAATAAAGTTTGCTGTGTTCCAATGGAGTTTGCTTTAATTACGAAACAAGCATTACAGTCTTAATTATTTTTGGAGGCACCGGCGAGATAGAATAATCGTGCGTGCTTTTGAAATGAAAGCACATCTCCTGGAAAGCAAGGTATAGCATTTCTTTATTCCCAATTTCAAACGATATTATAAAGTTATTTGAACGAATTTTGATTTTAAACACTGCAGAAAAGCATACGAAAATGTGTTTTGCATCGTTGCAAATTTTAGTATAACTGTGCAAAAGTTTTCTGTGTTCTAAACTCAGTTTACTATTCCTTACTTAGTTTGAAGTGTCCATCATTGGACTTAGTTTGAAGTGTCCATCATTGGACTTAGTTTGAAGTGTCCATCATTGGACTTAGTTTGAAGTGTCCATCATTGGACTTAGTTTGAAGTGTCCATCATTGGACTTCGATAGTTTGAAGTGTTCATCATTGAACTTTAATACTCAAGTTTATCTTGCATTTTTACATATATATTTGAGTCGTAAATTATTGTATGTTATTTTATGGTGCATCACTGCATATCAACTGATGGTAACAGTCATAGGTTGTTCGGAATAAATGTGGTATTGCTTATTCTGAGCATTTAAACAAGTGCATTTAATTCCTTGTTGCCAGAGCACTTTATTTATTTATTGCAATTAAGTTGAGCTATTTTGAGGAAGCGTAAAGAACAGGGTGTTCGTAAACTTAAGAAGTAGAAAAAAATGTCTTTCTTAGGAAGAGCTCGTAAGGAGGATTTGCAGAATCTCGCAACTGAACTAGGTGTTCAGGTGACTGCTGATTTGAAAATAGTTGATCTGAAACAGAAAATTATTGAGAGCAGAGATTATGACGAAGTATTCGTCAAAGAAGTCTTAAACACGATAATAGAGGACCGAAAAGAGAGGGAAGAAAGAGAGGAACGTAGGAGACAGGAAGAGGAACGTAGGAGACAGGAAGAAGAACGTAGGAGACAGGAAGAGGAACGTAGGAGACAGGAAGTAGAGGAACGTAGAAGACAGGAAGAAGTAGAGGAACGTAGGAGACAGGAAGAAGTACAGGAACGTAGGAGACAGGAAGAAGTAGAGGAACGTAGGAGACAGGAAGAAGTAGAGGAACGAAGAAGGAAAGAACAATATGATTTAGAGAGATTAAAACTTGAAGCTGAGATAAAGTCTCAAACCACCGGACAGGTCCGGGCGAAAACGGAATTGCGACATCTGATGCAGAAATTTGACGACAAAGAAGGAGATATCAGTCTATATTTATCACTGTTTGAAAGGCAAGCAGAATGGGCTCAAATTGATAAAGAAGAATTTGTATCTCATTTGCTAGGACTACTTCCTTACGAAGTAACACAAATAATAGCTAGAGAACCCTCTGATAAAGCTAAAGATTATGAACATGTGAAGACTTTATTGCTAAAGCGTTTTAAATTAAGTCCTGAAAGGTTTAGGCAGAAATTCATGAAGCATCAAAAAAGTACCGAATCAACATGGGTGGATTTCAGCTATGAATTAGAAAATTATTGCAAGGAATGGGTAACTGGTTTGGGAGTTGAGAGTTTTGAACAGTTGTTGGACTTGATGGTGATTGATCAGCTTAAGCGTCGAGTCCCTCCTGAAATTCGAGATCATTTTCTTGACGAATGGGTAGAAATGATTTCGTCCAAGAAATTAGCCGAAAAACTTGATGCCTACGAAAACGTCCGTGGAAACTTCCAAAAAAATCTTGCAGCCGATCGGCGGAAAGGGAAATACAATCCAAAAACTCAAAGTAAAACAAATTCCGATGATAAAAATAATGCTGAAAATAAATGGCCTTCAAAGTTTAATTCGGGAAGCAAGATCTATCAACCTAGTAGTCCACGTCCAGATGATAAATATGAAAAACGAAAGTCACTGCAATGTTACCACTGTGGGTCCTATCAGCATCTAAGACCTCAGTGTCCAAAACTTAAGAATAGTACTGAATCTTCTGCTAATCTAAACAGAATTAGTTCAAGACCGGACGATGAATTTCTGTTACCTTATACTAGTATTGGATACGTAAATGGCTACAAAATTCCTATATTAAGAGATTCAGGTGCTAGTATTGATATAGTTTGTCGTAAATACATCACGCCAGAAATGCTGACAGGTGAAAAAGTGTGGGTGCAACAACCATTAGATTTAAATCCAACCTGTTTACCCTTGGCTGAAGTCGAACTAAACTGCGATCTCGGACATGTAATAACCAAGGCTGCCATTATTGGAAACGAACTCGACAAAGGAAGGTATTTATTAGGCAACCGAACTGCTGCACTACTGAATGAAAAAAAAGAACCTGAAAATCACTCTCACCAGGTTAATACAGTGACTACTAGAGCTCAAACGAAAAGAGATGCGGAACAAGTTTTTGAAAAATATGGCCGGCTTCTAAGATGCGATGTCAAATACGGAATGTATGGAACATCAGGAAGAAGAGGTTCTGGAAGGACTGGCATGGCATATGCATTTGTTGATTATGATGATAGACGAGATGCAGAGGATGCCATAAAGTATGAAAATGGACGAGAAATTCGAGGCCAGAGCATTGTTGGGGAATGGGCTAGAGGGCCATCCTATCGCTCAGGGGGTGGTTCTAAATATCAGCGAAGTTCAAGTTATAGAAGAGAGAGTTATGGACGATCATCACGTCAGAATAGTGAAGAATGTTATCGCTGTAGACGGACAGGACATTGGGCTCGTGATTGTCCTGAACTTGAAAGAGATAGATACTATCCTCGTTCTAGACATCGTTCTCGTACAAGGTCTAGGTCAAGATTACACCGTCACAAGAGGAGTATCTCACATAGTCGATCTAGGAGCCATGATCGTCACAGAAGGAGTTCTTCTGGCTATCGCCATAAAAGTAGAAGTGTAAGCAGAGATAAAAGAGTAAAGGCGAGGTCACCCAGCCGATCTGTAACACCATCCAAGTTAGTTTTCCGTTCACGATCAAGGTCGCATGGAAAAAGTCGAAGAAAATATGAAAAGTCATCTAAAAAGTCGCGTTCAAGAACTTTTCCCTTCGGAAAAGTTTCTCCGTTGGGGGAGAGATTGTAACAGCTTTAGATATTGTTGCAATAATAATCTTAAACTTTTAAAATAGTTGAATTTGAAATATATCTGTTAATAAATGGCAATGTTTGAAACGCCAACACGAGAGCTGCGTGCGGTTCTCGCACGAAGTAAGATAATGATTTTTGATTTAAAAAGAGATAGAATACGTTTTGGCTGTTAATTTTTGATGTTACCTTTTCTTCGAATTATATGTTGCAGTTATGAAATTGATCTATTAAATAAAGTTTGCTGTGTTCCAATGGAGTTTGCTTTAATTACGAAACAAGCATTACACCACCTATAAAGCTAGTATATTCTGAAAATCGTGTTGATCCCGCACTCTCTGCCACGGCTTCAGTAGGTGTCTACTAAACGTTCATATTCCTGAGCTGCCATTATTCGGCCTTAAATGACCCGAGAGAATTTTACCACAGCGGCATCCATCCGAGCCCCTAAGATGTTCCGTCTAGCGTCTTGTCTTCGGCCCCTTAATTGCTTCCTAAAAAGAAATCCAGATGAGAGGAGGCTCTCTTCAGTGGGAGAATTTCCAGTCCGTAGAGTGCATTGCCCTTCCGACAACCAGACTATACGTACTAATCGCTTTTATCTGGAGAAGACTTGTTCATTACCGCGTGAGCATAGTCGGCAGATAAATAGCTTCCAAAATTCTGTAAAGCTTCGATTTCATTCATTTCTTTAAATTCCTATCAATTATTCGAGAACTCGAAACTCCTTTTCATGCATTTCATAGATCATTTTATTCTTAAAGCATTAGATTGATGTTTAAAATATTCTATTACTGTAAACACTTTGCAGTACGTTGCCCGAAATTCGGAAAATTAAAATATGTAACTGTAGAAATTAATATTTTTTCATATATCAGTAAATAATAATTTTTCGAATAATATCTTTTAATGCAACGTTTCTAAATATATCTCACGAGCGGTTTTGTTTTTGTGATCTGTTTTAATTTATGCAATTAATAAGTAAATAATTTAGTTCGATTTAATGAAACCGGTTTTTTTCTTAGCCACCAAACAATTTTGTTAACCAGGGTTGTTGCCTAAAGATATATTTTTCGTTTTCGTTTATACGCAACACAGTGTTATGTAATCATTTACTTGAATATTGCATTCAATTCATACTTTAAGCCTTCTGTAAGGTTTACCAGAACTATTGTACAACAATATCATGTCCATTACTTCAAAACGTTTCTGGATGTCAGGATTCCATAACTTTAAAAAAAAATCCACTGCTTACGGTTTGTAGAAAACAGGTCCCAAATTTAATATTGTTTTTTCCAAAATACAAAACAAAATGCAGCAGTAACAGTTAATTTACATCATAGTTCATAAAAGCAAAAGAGTACTTACGTATTATCGCAAACACCTTAGCAGAAATCTCCAAAGTTTCAGAATACGAGAAACTTTGTTAACAAGGCGTATAGCAATTATTCAGGTAAACATGCGCATGACAAATATTCAGTTACCGACATCACGGTTTCCATATGCATTCTTTTTGCTGTTCCAACGGATTTTATACACAAATTATGATTATTTTTGGTCTTTGACAAGATTTTAAAATTCATGCTTGCGGGTTTTACTAAAATAGAAGAAACAGATGTAAAGTTTCTGGGGAAACGCAAGATTCGCCGCAAAATCGCCGAAGGAATAATGGTTCCAATCCTATCAAGGTGGTTGCGATAATACGTAAGTACCAACATAAGGTCGCTTATCAAGAATCACTCCGGGTTATATCACACGAAATTTTAGATATTCTGAAAACTGTGTTGTTACGGGACGCTTATCCATAACTGGCACAAAATCACCCTACTTGGCGGCAGTTTCGAGCTCGAACGGTTAATATGTAAGTACCCTTTTTTTGTATGTTAAATAAGTATCTAATGTAATACTGTAGACACATTAGGTATTTTTTAAGCAGGAGAGATAAAAAATGAAGAATGCCCTCGCCGGGATTCGAACCACGGACCTCTGAAATACGCCTCGAGCGTGCTGACCACTACACCACGAAGACATGCTAAAAAGGAGAAAGACATATCTTATATATCCCCCTTATAAAGAGCGACTGGGAATTACGGGACCAATTCGCTAAATCTTGGTGTTCGAGAATTGTCATCCACCAACTTTTTAGTTCTGGTGCCACTGTAGAATCATTAAATTATTTCAGAGCAGGAGATATGAAAAAATTAGCAATGGCGTCGCCGGGACAGGAACCTCGGAGCTCTCGAATACGAAATATTGTTTAAAAATACTGAAAGTGCTAATTTTCGCACTCATTTTTTCGAGTGGCAACACTGTCGCGCATTGGAGATAAAAATGCTCGAAAAGTGCTTCTAAGTGTTAAAAATTTCGAAAACTGTTGCTACTGCTCACTTTCAAACCGTAGAGTCCGTTAATAAAAAATTTGTAAGTTTTACGAAATCTATATATGTAAAAAAAAATGTGTGTTTGTTTGCGTTATTGATTTCTGATCAATTATGATTAATTTTTTGCCACATTTAATTGACTAAAATTGAATATAAGTGAAATATCGGAAGGAACTTGAGATTTTAGGATCATTTGATTAGAAAGACGAAATCATTAAAAACGGCGTGATACTGTTGCTGATAAATTGGGAGAGAATTAGCTTATTTTTCTACGGAATTTTTTTATGTGGGTTCTATATCGTATCAGATTGAAAAATGTATGGCTATGAATCGTAATTTTTGCATCGTTATTAGAGAAAGATTACAGCGGTATCGTTTTCTCTGTGTTAATCTAACTTAACTAGCATTGGGTACTTCCGCTAGTCCTAAAATATAAATAAATCATTTAGCGTAAACCCTTGTGGAAGAAAATGTAATTACATTTTTGTATTAATTGCTTTGTTACCATAATTCAAACATACTCAGAAAAAAGCATTTAATTTTAACTTCAATTTTATAAAGTTTATGTAATGTCATTAAAACAAATACTGAGAAAATGTTAAAATTTTCGTTTAGAGATTTAACTCTTGCTTGAATTTTAGTACAAATATTCGAGATACAGACAAAAATAATAATATTTGGCATTTGGTTACCCGTTATACGCTTAGAAAGAGATAAGTTTACGGATTTAAAATTAAGTTATCATAATTTAACGCAGACCGATTAATTTATAAAACGTCTTTAGAGAAATACTGGGTCTTATAGAATGGAGATTCTTATGAATTTTGGATTTGAGCTAAAGAATGCCGCAGTTTCATGCATTATTTAGATATGCACTTAAATTTCTTTACATGACAGATATAAAAACTTTCGTCATAAAATATTTATCAACTTGCTTCTTTCGTCGATTTCTGCCGTTTTGCTCTTTAGTCATTGATTACTTTCTCCTTTTTGTTACTAAATACGTGGTTATTACTTTTCCACTTTCATTGCAATTTTTTAAATCATTTATCTGGAACAACATCGTGACTTCTTTTTACAAATTTAAATATTGTTCGCTTGTCAAATTGCACATTTATTTTTAAATAAGACAGAAGGAAAAAACATCGTACGAGCGTTAATTTATCCAATATACAAACAGATGAACAAGCAAGAAAAAAATGGAAAGCTTTCAGGTTTGATACAACGCCCAAAGGAGCACTTTCTTAAAGTTTTTCATGTTACCTTTAATTATTAAATATTATACTCTTCGCAATTAAGCTATATAATTTAGCAGCACTATCACAAAATAGCTATTTGTAACGAACGTTCTCCGCCAAAGAAACGTTCTTAATAAAGTTAGAAAAAAAGAACATGAAAGCACAACCTTTAATGCAGTTGGTAATCACCACCCAAAAAGCGTTCGGTATAGAAACTTGGTGGCCGTGAGTTCAAAAACAGATCAATCTCCTTTAGGATGTCATGTGCAGAATGAGAGACAGCAGCAGCAAGATATAGCTGAAGGTATGGAAAAAGGTAGATGTCCGTAGGAGGGATGTGGGGTGGTAAAAGATCTCATTCGTATCAGAGTCCAGCCGGTGAATGCAGAAACATGTCGGCTTGCATTATCATGATGGAACGTTACCTTTTTGCCCCGGAACACAGTTCAACGTTTTTTTCTTGATAGCAGTGTCAGTACGGAATAGGTTCTCACTGCGCGCCTTAGTGTCGAGGGTCTTACCTTTTTCCAGGTACTCTTTGTGGTTAATACAACGGCAATAACACCAGATACAAAACATGATCTTTTTGTTTGTCAAATTGCGGTTTGCGACGCTGCCGGCGGGCTCACAGGGCGCAGAACAAACCCGTTTTCGGACTGTGATGTTGAAGTAAAGCCACTTTTCATGAGACATGGCGATCCAGTCCAGAATTTTGCCCTTAGTAAATATTCGAGCAGATTAGTGCAGGCATGAACACGTCTGGTTGAGTCAGCTCATGCGGCTATCTGCTTGAGTCAGCTCATGCGGCACCCGGCTATACGTGAAGTTATACAACGCACAGAGCGACTCATGAGCATGACAATAATGTCTAGATCCTTAGCAATCTCTCGAGTGGGTGCATACTAATCTTCATCCACAGGTTTTCGCAGACGGACTTCATCAGTATTAGCAGGTCGGCCAAAACGCTCTGCTTCTTGAATGTCATAGTCCGTGTTTTTGAACTTTCGGTATGAAACCTTCACAGTGCCATATGATACAACATTCGTACCTAAAGCTGTACAAGTGATTTGGTGACATTCTGTAGCTGACTTTTTGCAGCAGAATTCGAAGTAAATAATGGGTTTAATCTGGTAGAGTGATAGGTCCAGACACCTTGTGCTTAATGATAAAGATATGATTTTACAAATTTCACAACACAGTGTCCTAAAGCAAGTCTCCTTCTTTCAAATGCGAAATTCGTTTGACAAATCACAATTAAACACGCCAACGTGAACTGTTTACTCCGATGATATTTGCGGTGGCAGGAAACTTTCGTTAAAACCCGATATTTAAGAACAGCATATCTTTGGAATTTCAAATAGACAGTCTAGTGTGTCGGAGATAAAAATGCTTTTTTTCTGTGCAATGTTGCCGTTGCTTTCTTTAAGATCCTTGAGTTTGTTAATCAAAAGTTCGTTGGTTTCACAAAATTTGAATAAATAATAAAACAATTTCGAAATTCAAAATTCATGCTTTCAGGTGCCTATATTGGGGTGGAGGATTACCTTATCCAAAATTTGATGGCTTTAGATACCGTCATTTTTTCACAATGCGAGAAACATACCTACATTCACACACATTTTCCTTCTTTTAATATCTGTTAAATTAATACAGGGAGATGATATTTGATGGCAGCAATTTGAAATGTGATTCAGCCTTTTACAGTGATTCGAGGTAAAATACCGTTTCGAGACTAACAGCCCTTCTGAGTTAACGCTTCTTTGAGCTAATGAACAAAATTGGGGAGAATTACAATAATAGCTTTCTGCCGAATTTTTATCTTAACTGTTATTAAACTCAGTTATTGATTTCTGGGGCTTAAAAAGCTTTTCTAAGCTATAAATCTTACATAGCGTGTTGTAAATATAAATCTTCCTTAACCTTTAACCGCCATAAAACTCTGTTACGTACCTCAACGATTTCTCCATTTGCTAGTAACGTATTGTCAGCAATGTTCAAATCATAATTCCTTCATATACAATATATTTGCAATGAATTATATACAGCACCGTTAACCTCCATATTGACGAGGAAATTTGCGCCTGCTATCACAGCTCATAACTTTTACATGCTTGTCCCGAGCATTTTATAATGTAATATATAATAAACATATTTATTATAGTTATAAGGTATTAAAGGATTGCATTATCGTATTAATTTTTTTAAACTCACAAAAATTAAGGTTTTAAATTATAATATTGTCGAGCCGAAAATCCTATCGAAAATTTGTCTGCTTAAAAGGAGAAGAAATTGCTTGATTCGTCTTCTGGGGAAGTCTTCGAAATTGGAACGAAGCTACGCAACTTGGCATTATCGTCTATAAAGTCTGCAATGTCTATGACATCTTTTGCATCGAATAGAATGAGAATGCGACTCATAGCATTAAAATTACCCGAGATATAATAACTTAGACTTTTAGCGATGGTGTTCGGATATTGCTAAATATAAATATATATTAAGTTTTCGAATCAGGAATCAGAATTCTAAAACATATATTTTACTTTAAAGCTATTAACGTAAAATTCCAGTATTAAATTACCATTTATGAAATATTAATTTTTATGTTTTATATTTAATTCTTCTGCAGGCTAAGAGATTTACTTTTAAATCGCAAACTTAACAAATATTTCTTGAGAAATATGTGTTATTTTAATAATTATAATAATTTTCAAAATGCTTCTATTTGATTGTACTGGCATTCGTTTCTTTTTAATATACCGCCTCAAACTTTTGGGCATATATACTGACGTACGTTTGTGTAGTTAACCGTAGTCGTCTAAAGAGTTTTAGTTTCATGTGGCCCCTAAATTTGCATTCCTCTCCTAAAAGAAAAATAGTCTTAAGTCGTACTGCATTGAGGTATGATTTTGGTTTATGTGATTACGGCAAAGCCTCGAGGACTATTTGCCTAAGGAAAGAGATGCCTTGATGTACTATTTACTAAGGGAAATTGGCTCGCATACACGTTACACATTGAGAAAACCACGAAAATGCACACGCAGCCAACCCGCTCGCTGGATGCATAATTCGCAAGTATACATTTGTATCGCCACTGAGGAAGGGGTCTCAAAAATGGACCAATGAACTTCTATTACTCTTGTGACTCTGAATATTTGAAACTGTACATATGAGCGCGTGTTGTCGTTTACGTTTTATCTTGCATGTGTTTCCCAGTCAAAAATGTATGGCGTATAAATGCTGCTATAATTTTGTAGAAAATCTAGTCGTTCTTTGATTTTATAAGTTTATTTAATCATCAACATTTAATTTACTCCAAACTCATCATGCACTGATATTTCGGCTTGATGTTCGGGGCATATTATTTCTGTGTACATGGAGAAAAAGTGTTCAAGCTAGAATTACCCTCGAATATCATGTATTTACTAACACGTGTGGATGTTTTGAATTCGAGTGTTTAATTTTTTTTTATTGATCTGAGAATAAGTGAAAGTTTACAGTTAATCTGTACTTTCTTATCTCATTGCTTGCATTCCTTTGAAAGTGTAAGATTCAAAATATATATTGTGAATTATCTGATTATATCTATTGTTAATATTAAAAGTTGTATATGAATAAATTAAATTTATTCGCTGTAAATAATATAAATTCATTCTGTTTCAAGAGTATTTATTGTGTAGGCAATACATTTAAGAGTGAGTATTTATTAATATGAAATTTAACATACTAAGCGTGTAGGAATGCAAATTAGGAAAGTTTACTTTGAATAAAACTGTGCATTGGACATCTTTTTCATATAGATTGCAAAAAAAGTGCTAAGACTTCTGCTATATACATACTTACTTATGCTTATATTTGATTGAACTTCGCTTTGAAAACTTTCACAAGAAATCCGCGATGCTTTACTTATTTTGTGCAGGAAATTGGTGTTAAAATATTTTCAAGTACCTTGCCTAAACCGAGGCAAAGGTCATGTGAATGAACCGAAATATTACTTAGAAGCGCATTTGTCTACTGTAGAAGCCACTACCTTGGTGGCGATGCAGATGTGCACTTAAGCAACATACTCGCGGGATTCCAACTACCAATATTCAGCGACTTTACCGCTCTGCCTCTGGTGGGTCCATACTGCACTGCGAATCGCTTTTACGTCTCTCAGCATGATAAAGATTTCTTCCTTAAAAGTTCCTTATTAGGATAATAAAAACTTTCATTTGGGAACTTTGTCTGCAGACAGCCCACGTAAAAGTTTAAAGAAAAAGTAACTTATGTAATTGTCTTTTAATAAAATTAAAATCATGAGCATACTGTAAACCTTTTAAGAAACATTTAGCAGTGGAATGTTTCTAGAATAGATTCAGATTTATGCTGTGTACGTACACAAATCGAATATCCTTCAGGTAATCTCCTTATGATTTTATACGATTTTAGTCTCATGTGCAAATATTTATTTTAGAGAACTTGACTACAGCTGATACTGAATACAAATTATTTGATTGTACGACGTGAAATTTTGACAATTTCAGGAAAGCTGTCGCTCCCAAAGTTTTTGTAGATATGTGTGTATTCATAAGTGAAATTTTGTACACGTAAATATTCAGTACAGAAGCCCGTGTTGCTCGCATGTATGATAAAAATGAAAGAAATATGAAGTATATAAGATGTTGAACGCGTTTAATTTAATGACTTTCCATGTCCTACAGCAAAAGTAGCAATCTAAGTACATAATTGAAAATAGCAAGACATAAAAGGGATATGAATTAATAGGAATTAAAACTAACTCTTAGCAACAAAAAAAAAACTGTATGTACATCACACGACTTTCTTGTACGGAATATTACATTATACGCATTTTTTCCTGCATTTCGCTTAAACTCATTTCCTCGAATTTCATTAGAGAGTTCCCACTTCGCGGCAAGGCAAAAATACATAAAAACTCAAAACATCTTCATTAAGAACTGAAAAATACGAAAAGATATAAAACACCAAACACAATTAAAACAAATTTCAAAAAAAATTTTGCAAATAAATTTACAGTTTCTACGCAAAAACACGCAATTCGGCCAGCGGGCAAGAAGGCAGGTTTTTCGGTGCACAAAAGTAAAAGTTCCCTTTTGGTCCCACTCGGCAAAAAGACGCTAAGGCTGCAGAAAGACTTAATTCTGCTAAGTTTCAAATGTAGACAAATATGGCTGCTATGGTAAAAAAATTAGGCTTAGCAGCACTTAAACATATTTTAAATTGCTGTTAATTCTACAGCTATTGCACGCAGATTAACTAAAGGTATCAAAACGTAACCGGACCATAAGAATAACATAATTCAATCCTTTTTAAAGCAAAAAATGCACAATTTACTGACATATAAAAATAGAAAAAAACTGAGCTCACTGAGTCGAGTAACAGAGTGGGTATATCTATCTATATGTTATGATAACCAAATTAGGAGGTGCAGAACTACATGTTATACCAGCCCTCTATACAAAGTTTCAACGTTCTGAGTCTACTCGTTTTTGAGTTTTGAGAGATATATGGAATGAGATTATGCGTACACACGTACGTACGTGCAGACGTCAAAAAAAACTCTTCTGAATCCGTCTTAAATCAATTTTATAATTCGTTTGGGAAAAAAGTGTTCTTTATTATATCCTTAGGTATAGATGTCACTCAAACACATTGTTAAATTGCATTCGATAGCGGTCAAAATGGATATTTTCGTTGAAATATAGTACTCGGAATTTTTCATGATTACAATATTTCTTTTATTTCGCACAAGGTAGTATAAAGATTGAAAGTTCATTGCCGAAACTCTGTTATTTTGATCGTTTTGCTCTAGATCAGTAAGGATCATCGAATAAATGCTTTTAAAATCTCGTATAATTAGCGAGAGCACTTTTATTCACATCTTGCGTTTTATCTACAATAATCTTATAAGTAATGAAAATAATTTTTGTTTTAAATTTGTTTTTTTCATTTTTCCAATATATGTGTCTTTGTCTATTTTGTATAGTGCTGTGTAGCAGAAGAAAATAGATACAGAATAGTCCAATTTTTATCAAGGACTAAATTTTTAATTCCGGAAGAAATGCCAATTGCCCAAAGAAAATGAAGATTGATTCATATTAAAATGAAAAGGGAAAAATAAATAGAACTATTTTACCTATCATCGGGCAATAAAATGAAATGAATCGATAGTAAAATAGCCCATTGTAATTGATTTTCCTTTTCTGAGAGAACGTAAAATTGAATCGTCTGCTCTTATTAACATAAAAGAATGCAAACACAAAATTATTTTATATCGTATAGTTATTTGATTTCGTTCGAAATACGATTTGGAGAAAAAATTGAATAAAGATAAAAACTAAATAATGTAACATTATAATTTTGTATTGGAGAAAATAATAATTTTAATAATTACTCGTAGTAAAACACTTATGTAATTAGAAAATTTAGGTGAATAATTAAATAAATACTTGGCGCGAATTTGCAAATCTTTGGAAATTCTCTTAAGTGAGATATTAGTTATATTTACAGATAAAGCGCGAAACTCAAATAATTTAGAACAATACAAGTTTTAAATGGATTCTGAATGCAATGCCGTCCTTAACTAAGCATTTCTGCTTGCTTTCCATGCAAAAATAACCTGCGTATGCATTAGCGTAGAACATACGTATAATGAAAACTCTCTATAAAATACTTATATATATATAATATGAAAATAGTGGATCATTGTACTAATTCCCTGATATATTTACAGTTCTAAAAGAAAAACAAAATGGTTTTTTTAAGATAAAAGGCCATTTTTCGTTAAATTAAATGTCGAAATTGAAAATAAAAAAGCTTTTAAACACAAACATGTACACCGTTTGTGTATTTCAGTTTCATTTTTATAACGCGTATAAAATTTTCTTATGGATCATACAAACGTATAAAAGTTAAATTTCGTAATATTTACAAAACCGAATTTTTTACTTTAAAAGTGCCAAAACACGAATATTTGCGTTATTTAATTATTATTTGGATGATTAGAAGTATATGCTTGCGTCTAACGGCTGTGAAGGTAAAGATAGGGTATGTTCTTTTGCGGGTTCTATGACGGCCGAGCGGTAAAGACATTGAAAAGTGGTAGTTCCATATGGATTTGATTCGAATAATGTTACTTGTTAATTGTATGCCAACTCTGAAGCCTCCCTCTGTTTTCTCGAACCCTAATGATGTAAAATTCTGTGAAAAAAAAACCTTTCTTTTGAAAACATTGTGTTAATGAATACTCTTGATGAAAGTCTGCATAACCGTCTTCGTCGCCTAATTCATTAACACCAGGAACTTTTTTTTTGGGTTGTGTGTGTGTATACTTTATAAGCTTTTATTGAATATAACTGTAGAGGCTGGGAAACCGAACAAATTGTCACAACTTCAAATTTTTACAAAATTGATGCTTTTTAAAGGTTAAAAATGTCAAAATATGTACAGTTCAATCATTTTTGCAATGGGAAGTATTTACTACCAAATGGCACTTATGGACAAAATACACTGAGCAAAAAAAAAGGGACAGTTTTATATCTACCGTTCTACTGAACCGATTGACGAAATTCAGCTTGCGTTTTTTATGTCTCGAAAGCACGACTTATGATGTGTATTAGATTTATGTATAGCATTGTTCTAATATAGGTATTTTGACACAAAATTGGACCTTTCTGAAATGACATGCCCATTTTTTTTCCATATTTCGATTCTACGACTCACATTATGCCAAACTGCCAAATTTTGTAAAATTCGCACTCGTAGCTTTTAAACAATTATGTCTCAAAATTTTAGCTCCTCTGTGCAAATTGAATTTGGTATATATTTATTAATATCTCTTTTTTTATTCCTCCTTTCATATTTCGAAATTTATATTCATTCCGAATAAAATTCGCTCATTTTTTATGATTTATTTTTAAAATTTGTACTATTAAGTAATTTTTATAAATTTTCAAAAAATACTTTGAATTGTAACTCATAAAATTTTTATCATCATCTTAAAGTAGATGTGTTTCTAAGCATACCTGCAAAAATTAGTGTATTTTATTCAAAATTTTTAAGATATACGTGAATTTATAAACTAGCGCGTTTTGAAATTTGGCATATTTGTTACAAGTGATAATAAAAACCAAATGTGGTTTACGAGCTTTGTTAAAATTACTTGAAAGTATGAAAGCTGACTTTTTCCCGCTCGTGCACAGTTAAAAAAAGAAAGGAAAATAGATTGCTATAAATTAAGAAGTTTGCTAAGTGAATTATTTTTGGCGCAAACTCAAAAAAAATTTTTCCAAGTTAAATTTTTTAATTTCTCCATAACCTTCTCACCAAAAAATTACAAAATTTAATATCTAGGTATAATTCGAGTCGTAGAATCAAAATATGGATAAAACCTGGCATGTGATTTCAGAAAATGGCCAATTTTGTGTCAAAATACCTATATTAGAGAAATGTTACATATAAACCTAATATATATATTAAGTCGAGCTTTTGAGACATGAAAAACGCAATTTGAATTTCGTCAATCGGCCCAGTAGAACGGGAGAAATAGAACTTTCCCCCTCTTTTCTTTTTTTTTGCAGAGTACATATATATATTTTAAAGTCAAATGGTGGAAAAGTAACCTCCATAAATATTTCTGGTATGATCATAAAAATTTAAATTTTTGTTTATTGTAATTAATTTTATAACAAACACATGTGAAATATTCAGAACATGATTTTTATAAATATTAAGTATGTTATTTATTTATTTAACTTTCACTATTATTTGTCGTTGTTTAAGCTATAAAATAACAACGTATAAAAGGGGCTTAAATTATTGGACGTGTATTCGGTCTTTTTTAGCAGAATGCAATATTTTATCAAAATTTGGTAAATTACTCTTAATTTCTGCACATTGTTAGTATATAAACCAGTTTTTTAAGAAAAATATTTTTTTGCAAATAATTACGCTTTTATTTGCATCTGTATTTTGCTTAAAATTTAAATTCTCACTCTATTTCTAATTTAAAAAAAATAACAATAATTTTAATAATAGCATTTTTAATTATTTCAAAATAACTCACTACCCTTTATTTTAAAATATTAATAGTAATAATAATACCAAACGTAAAATTCATAAGGACATTTTGTAATGATATTACTGATTCTTTAAGAAAATCCATGCATTTCTAAGATAAAACTTCAAAAGTTACTTTATTATTTTACACTTACCTATATTAATTTTTCTCTGATACGAAAAAAATTCTTTTGTAATAATTCCAAAGAATGGATACTTGAAAGTTTCTTTAAATATGAGAAATAAGCACAGTAAATAATTTTAAATAATAAATAAAATTAAGAACGCTTCCAAAAAAATGTGGTAAAATTACTAATTTACAAATATTTTTGCCCAAGGACCGGTTCCAAAGTTTATTCTGTCACTCGCCACACACAGCTGAAGAACACTGGTCCGATGTTATCACGAGAACAGTTCGCGTTTAACTGAAGGAACGGTGTCTGACTTGGAGAAAGAGGTAAACTTCATCGATTGGTCGGCACCGCTGGAAATGTACCTACACTAGCGCCGTTCTAGTTCTTCAGTAATTGAGAACGAGTCCGTTTCAATGCAATCCATTGAACAGGATTTATCGGATCTTTTTGAAATTTTTCGTTGTACTGTTAGATGTTTATTACTAGAGCGATCATTTTAGAGCATCTAAATTTCACCAAAACAATAATAACTTTCCTTATACCAAGAAAACCTTATTTTCAGAAGTTCTGCAGAAAATATTAGAAATTTTATGAGAAGGAGAATGTCCGAGTAGAAAATAAATTATGGCAGTTTATGGTTTAAATAAAAAATTTTCTCAAGTAATTCAATAAGAACCTTGTTTCTGAATACTTTTGCTTCAAAAACCCTTTTAGATGCGAATATGTAAATGATGAGTGGAAATGAAACATAAAATTAGGCATACTACAAAACTGCTGATTGCAACTGCTAAACAAGAAGAATAAAGAGCACAATAAACATGAGATTTTCAGGAAAGATAGAAGAGCTTGGATATGCAAATGATTAGCATCTCGCGAGTTGCTCATGTTACAAACAAGAGGAATGGTGTATAGAGTCATTAGGTAGTTTTGATGCAAGAGACATGAAAACTGAACAATGTCCTCACCGGAACTCGAACCTGCAACTCTCAAATACGCGGAATGTGCTGACTGTTACATCGCAAAAGCATGCTGGAAGGAGGGAGAGATATTTTGAAGTAGTATAAAAGGGCAGATATAAATTCTGATTTTCACCCAAAAATCACGTTCAATCTCTATCTGTCTTTTTTTAGTACGTATGTTTGCGCATATGTGTTGAATGTGTTTGAAGAATGTGTTATACCTCGTATAAGAAGAAGGAATTCCTACAACTACATGTACGAATCCGATCAAAAGTGCATCGTAAGATTGGATCTCAACGGCTGCCACACATGAATGCTTGCGATGGTTTATCAAATGTCGTATCAATGCTAGGGAATATAAAGAACGCATAATATAACTTGTATTAGGAAATTCGGTGAATTGCATGGCACCAAGGATCCGAAATACTTTGCAAAGACTTCTACAATGGCACAGAATGTCAGCAAGGCAACCAGTCTTTCGATTTACGATAAAGAACAGGAATCAATGCCTAACATTGTGCTTTCAGTCATGTAGATGAGTGCATCAGATAAGTGGCGCCATCTTAATTTCTTTTTGCTTAAAGTATAGCATCATGATGGTAATATCTGTGTGCCAAGACATTGAGGGTAAAAAGGGTTCGAAGACTGCGTTCATCATCGTTGCTGCTTCAGTTCAGCACCTGACCTAATTGCAGGCATAGCATCGGGTATACATAACTTCACTTCTATTTCTCTCATGCGGTACCTGATGAACCATTGTTACATTACCTGATGTACTAGTGTCCATGGTTTTGCATACACTTCGAAACCTCAGTCATTTTACCTTACTAAAGGAGAATTCAAAATTATTTGACTACTCTGTCCTACGCTTTTTCAGTACGCAGGGTGTTCAAATTTTGCCTTACCAGGACTTTGCAAACAATGTCTGCAGATGCGTTACTAACTGAAAATGTCTACTCAGTAATTTCAGAAACTAAAACGACAATATCCAACGTCCAACAATTAATATGACTTATGAATTCTTCCATAGTCACATGTACTACACTATTTCAAAAATGTTATCCAAAATCAGTTCCCCAAAATACAATGCCCATCCACATAATATCTTCTTTTATTGTCAAAAGCGAATACCGTTGGTACTGATTTTTCCAGAAATTTAGCAATTTCACCCTTTTGTTATAGTGCACTTAGAAAATCCAAGATGGTCATAAAAAAACTTCCCCGATATAAGGACTTTTAGGAACCTATCTGTTCAACCAATCGAAATGAAATTTCAGATATATTATTTAGAGCTATGTGTTCGAGATTCTGATGATTTAAAACAACAGAGCTCTCATGGTTACGGTTACAATGAAAACATTTCTACGTATTTGAATAGCAATAGCCACTTCTTTCCTGTGCAAACTGATCAGAGGATTAAAAAGCATAAATGGCGTTGGTATGACACACATATGACAAAAAGTGCAGGCGTAAAACATTTGTAAACAAGAGAATTTTAAAGGGCTAATGAGAACACAGAGGGGCCGTCCATCACCGCGCTTTGGATAATTCGCAAGAAAAAGTGAATTTACAAAGTGCATTATACGATTACTGCAAGTCCATCGCATACTGCAAAAAGTGTTGACCGCAGTTTGGATGTACTAAAAAAACCTTCCGCAACTTCAGAGTCCTCAAGCTTTTTCACTTTGTTTGGTGGATGTTTCGGTATCGATTCCAAAGCGTGCAGCTCTTGTAATTTGAGCTCACTGACTGAAGGAAATCCTCACGATACAGCACCAGCGCCTTTAAGTGAACCTGAAATGACTGTGTGGTGTGACGTCACAAGTACATTCGTTCTAGACCTGTACTGCTTTGAAGAAGTCACTTTCACAGGTATAAAGCCTTGCTCCATCATAAGTGCTCAGTGTACACTGCGCAAAAAAATAAAAATAAAAATAAAAATAAAAAATAAATAAAACAAACAGTACTATATGTCGTGTTCTACTGGGCCGATTGACGAAATTCGAATTGCGTTTTCCATGTCTCGAGAGCGACTTCGAATATGTATTAGATTTATATATAGCATTGTTCTGATATAGGTATTTTGCCACCCCCCGGGGTTGACTCAGGAGAATTCCTGGGAAGTAGTGGCTAGGATCTGTACTTAGACAGTCTCAACCACAGGGGCAAAATATCAGGTACTATTGTACCTTATTCTTCACAGGACTAGAACCAGGGTATTGTACCCAGGTTGGGATCAGGCTCGGCAGGGACCGTACTGGTACTGTCTTGTCCGCTCCGTCGGCTCTGGTGGAGCTGATAAAAACAGACAATGGGGGGGGCGAGGGACATATGCCTGCTAACCTAAGGTATACATCAGGCGTCCCCGTCCTCCGTAAAGTAAAGTATAGGTATTTTGCCACAAAATCGGACCCTTTCTGATATGACTTGCCAATGTTTTTCCATATTTCTATTCTACGACTCAAATTATTCCAAACTGCCAAGTTTTGTAAAAATCGTACAAGTAGTTTTTGAAAAACGAGCTCTCAAAATTTTAGCTTCTCAGTATTAATTCAATTTGGTATGTATTTATTAATATCGCTTTTTTATTACACTTAGTTGATTCCTTCTTTCGCAGTTCGAAATTTAGGTTCACTCCAAATAAAATTCAGACATTTTTCATGATTTATTTTTTTAATTTGCATTTTTTAAAAATTTTATAAATTTTTGGAAGAAAATTTCAATCATAACCTATAAAAGTTTTACAATTATCTTAAAGTAAATGTATTTCTAAGCATATCTGTAAAAGATTAGAGCTTTTTATTTAAAATTTCCGGCGATATACTTGAATTTATATATTGGCGCTCTTTGAAATTTGGCACATTTGTTGAAAGAGATAATAACGAAAGTGTGGTTTACGCACTTTGTTAAAATTATTTGACAGTAGGAACGATGTGACATTTTTCCGCTCATCCACAATGTAAAAAAGATAGGAACGATGTGACTTTTTTCAGGTTTTGCACAACGGAAGGGCTAGGAAAATAGGTTTCCATGTATTAAGAAGTGTGCCAAATGGATTATTCTTGGCGCAAACTGAAAAAATATTGTCAAGTTAAATTTTTGAATTTCTCCATAAATTTTGCACCAAATTTTAGAAAATTTAATATTTAAGCATAATTGAGTCGTATAATCAAAATATGGAAAAATATTGGCATGTTATTTCAGAAGAAAACTCATTTTGTATCAAAATACATAAGTTAGAACAATGCTATATATAAATCTAATATATATCCTAATTCGCGCCTTCGAGACATGAAAAGCGCAATTTGAATTTTGCCAATCGGCTCAGTAGAAAGGGAGACATAGAACTGTCCTTTTTGTTTGGCACAGTGTGCGACAATGTTTCAGAGTTACGTAATTACACAACTGTAGCAGCGAAATGCCGTTAATGACATTGTATGGATGCAAAATGATTCTGCTCCATACATCGTCATATATGTTTGGCATGTGCTGTGACAGCACTTTGGAGATCGACTCATCTGCCGTAACTTTGCAGTTTCGTTCTCACCTTGATCCCTCGACCTCACTCCGATGGATTTCAGGTTCTGAGGTTATCTGAAATCTAATTCATGAGATTTGTGAGAATTGAAAAGTGCCATAAAACGTGAAGTTACACAGATTCCTCCTATGTCATTATTGTCAACAATCTCTCGCATGCAATCCGTTATCATCTGTGAAGGCGGACATACTGAAAATTTGTAATTACAATAAAAGTTTTTTCCCTACTCCAGTCGTGTGTTGTCATTGGTCCTTTAGAGTGTTCCTCTTTGGAAATGTTTACTGTACGTATGATTCTGATAATTGCTTTCTTTCATGGTGCAGTAAATCTTTTGAACGGCAGTGTATAATCGTTGATTATTGATGACAAAATTTCACATCGATATGCAAAAAATAATCGACAAAATGTAACTACCTTTTTGTTCCTTTATACTTTGTAGAACAAAAATTCATACTGATTCAAAACATTTTGAGTTATATTTTTTACTGTAGTGTTGACAGAATAAAATAATGCGAAGGGTAATCAGACACACACATGAGCAAAAAAAATAACTATTAAAAATAATAATTAAAAATTTAACACATCACAGCTTGATTTTAGTAAGAGATAAGAATTTGCTGTCAATATTATTTACTTTCATATACTCTGTTCATACCGCATGTAACTGTTGCATCAACTGTTCAAATTTTAGCCTACAAATGTCAAATCCTGTATATGGTATGTTTACCTAGCTATCTGCCTATATCTGAAAAACTCTTTCATTGTTTTATTGCCATGGAAATAAATAAAACTTTTTATTAGCTTTTCGAACAAAGCAATTTGAGCATAAAATATATTAATATTGGCAATGTAATAAAAGGTAAATGTTTCTTTATTTATGCATCTAGATAATCAGTAAAACATTTTTGTCCTGTCTGCGCAATAAAAAAGAGGTTTTTGATTTCCCATTATCGAAGTATTATAACTGGAGTTCCTGTTTACATGTATTTGTTTTTTTAGAAAAATGCAGAAGGAATGTAATATAATTCAACGTAGAGAATGTGATAAAATTGATTTCATTAAACTATAAAGTTTGATATGTTTTGGAATCACCTAATAGTGTCCAAACTCTTGGTAGACGTTAAGCGAATTATCGTTCAGTATAAAATAATAACTCAGCCTTGAAAAGAGTGTAGAAGATCTCTTTATTTAAAACTAAGAAGAACAGAAGGCAATCCCGATGCTTACATGCTTAGCCAGATGGCGAAATAGCTTAAAGTAATATCAAGTATAAAATATAGTTGAAGCAAGCTAGTAGCCGAAGGCTACACAAATGAATTTAACGTGAAGTTGTCTCAACTTAGCCGACTTGGAGATTCAGTATCAGCGATTATAACACAAGGCCGAAGATTACAAATCTTATGATATCTAGCAACCTCGTGCCATGTCCTCCACAGAACACGCTCTGTCGTACAATTTAAAATCCTTACTATAAATACTCGCGAACTAATTTGCGTTCTGTCGGGAAAACGGAAGAGAGAATTGACAGTAAAAATCCAAAACATAAAGTAACTGGTTAATTAACATAAAGGAATCTTACAAAACTATTTCACTGCATTACTTTACTAGCTTTAGAAGAAGAAGCTCTTTTAGAAGCTTTTTTAGAAGCTTTACTTCCACAGGTGTGTTTCAACATAATCAAGTTATGAAACTGGTTACGTTTTATTACATCATGGACCAACTGCCTCAAATTCAACTGCCTGAGGCTTGCTTTGTTTTTTGCATTGCTTTAAATTTATTTTTTGAACTGACCTTGGCATACATATAATCGCTGATATGCTTTTCATTGCTGCATAGTGATCAGACCTCAGTATTGCACTTTATAGAGTATTTTAAGTGAGTTTTATTACTTTATTTAAGTTCAGATTTTCCTTTATTTGCTAAGTTTGGTTTCAGCATGAGTCAGAAAGCTATTAGAGGTACTGTAAATACACAAGTCATGTTTAACCGGGGATGAGTCTGGCTGCAGTCATTGGATTCCCACTCCTAATATTGAGAAAACAGCATTCTCTTTGATTATTTTTGATGGCTTATAATTTGTTAACATTAAATAGGATTCCGTGAGGCAGTTTGGTTCAATCTGCTCCCGTAGTTTTATCATATATTTTTGTGTCTGATTGTTAAATCAAATAATGCATGGTATTTTATTAGATAATGCCGAAAATCATGAATTTTGAAATTTGAAATTGGTGTTTTGGAGTTATATATATTGAGTTAGCAAGCAAGTAATTTCGGTTTGCACAAATATATTATAGTGTATGTTTGTTTTGTTATTCTTTTGCCAATATTACATTTTTCTTTCTGTTCAGATTTGGCAGCTGACACTTTTAGGTTAGAATGCACATGTCAGAATTAGTTTAAAAAATTTCATTCAAGAGATTTTTCACTTGATGATTTTTCACTTGAAGATGGCCGACCTTGTTAACTTGATGATGACAAAATTAAAGACAAAACTGAATATGATCGTCATATAACTACGCACGAAATTGCAAAAGGGTTAAATACATCACACAAAACAATTGAAAATCACATAAGATGTCTTGGACTCGTTAAAGAGCTCGATATTTGAGTTCCTAATGAAATGAAATTCACTTAGCACAACGAATCAATATTTGCGATACGCATTTCAAACACAATGCAATCGACCCTTCTTTTTATAATGAATTATCATTGGCGATGAAAGACGGATCTTCTGCAATAACATTTATAAGGTACCAGAAAAGGGCGCAGCCCGACCCACCTAACCAAACAACAGGTTGTTCTTATGGTCATAACAGGTCACGACCATTTAACAAAGGAAAACGAGTAAAACATAAAATAACTAAATGAAAATAATCATGTATTAATAATAATTAAAACATAAAAGTGAAGGAAAAGACAAATACAAACATTTAGACAAAAGTTTACTGTTACTGAGATTATAGTATAGTTATACGAGAATATTTAAAATAATATTTTCACAAGCATACACATAATGTTTCAATTCTTGGGTTTTCAAAGTAGAAAAAGTTGTAAAATAATACACATCCAGAAATAAGTGTCACAAGTAGCTAGTTATCCGATACATATGTAGATCATATGAGCAGAAATGTGATATATTAATACATATATGAAATTGAATCGAAAAGTAATTGCCCTGCGTTTTCTTCATAAATGCACATTAATCGACTTTTAATGCTAATTTAGCAATATAACAGAACCAAATTGGCTATTAGATACCAAACAAATATAAACACATCTTAATCCCACTTTTCCCCATATATTTTCCTTTTCTCCCTAGTGCCTATTCCTCACATGATATTTACTTTCGTTGGCATGATGAAATGTTGCCCATACCCTTAAAGAAGCCAAGTTGGCGCAACCAAGGCTGTTCTCCGAATAATATCCAAATATACATACAAAATATGCCAACACTTATAAAGTATTTTCTGCCTCCTTTCTGCAGGCGTTCATGGTGTAATGGTAACATACTCGACGCGTTTTCGAAGAGGCCTATGTTCGAGTCCCGACTAGGGCTTTGCACATTTTTCACGTGTCCTGCTTCAAAATAACCTAATCAATTTACACATTAATCGAAAAAGATCGTCTAAGCATGACGAATCAGCAAAAATCATATCGAAAGCCAAATTGCATCAGAACAAGATCATGCTGCCAATTTGTTGGATTTACAAAGGTGTTGCGTATTTTGAGGTGCTTCCAGTCAATTGTTTATTGGCAACAACATATGAAACTGGAGGAAGCAATCGAAGAGAAAATGTCAGAATGGCAAATCGAAAATGAATCTTTCTTGTCCACGATAATACAAGGCCTCACATTTAATAACACGAACGAAATTGGTGGAGCTTGATTGGGAAGTGATATCACATCCTCCATATAGCCCTGATCTTTCACCATCGGATTATCATTCATTTTGAAGCTTACGAAACTTCTTAAATGGTTATAAATTTCATTTATAACAATGACCTCAAGTAGCACTTGGTTGAGTGTTTTTCGGATAAATTTAGAAGTTCTGTGATCGTGGAATCATGAAGTTACGAGAAAGATAGCAAAAGAACATCGAACAGAATGGAAGGTATTTAACTAATTGAAGTTCATATTTTAGATAGAAAAATTGAATCTTATTTCACTCTAAAAAACCAAAATTACTTTCTTATTAACCGAATACGTACATATATACACTACACATTCTTTTGCTATTTTGTATAACACATTCATCTGAAATTATTTTGCATTGTTGCTAAAGTTAGCTTACCCCGGTGCTTAACACACCCGTGTTTTTAATATTTGCAGAGGTATTTTGCAATAACAGGTAATAATTTTTAGCACAGTTGTTGATTCCATTGTCAGATGCGTAACTTGATTGTTACAAGACATAATTTTTTTATTTCAACTATGCCTATTATTTTACGTTTAGTTTGTGTACTGGTTTATGAAATTGTTCTGCTCGGCTTGATTTATATTTATTCACTTAATTAAATCAAATGGAAAATTTTAATATTGTTTCTGCAGTTGTTTGGATTTTAACACATTTTTTACATTATAAGAAATTGGCAAAAGGGCCTTAATATTTCAGCCGGTTGGAGTCGAACTAATGAGAAGCTAAACGGTGTCGTAGTTTATTGAAGTTTTTAATTTATTATGTTTGGGTCATTATCAGCTCAGAAACCAACTAACCCATTTAACTCTGTCGATATACCAACCCCCTGACGACGATGTGCCTAGAGATGTAATAAATTCCTAATTATGTACGCTATCTTTATCATTTCATGTTTTTGCACTTAAGGACTATCCTAAGGGGAGATGCCTTCGTGGAGGAATTTGTAAGTGAAAAACTTGAAAAGGTTTTCTTAGAGATGGCAATGTTTGCATTAGACCAAATTACTTTTGTTTTCTTTTATTATTAAAAGGTTATACTTCAAAATGTTTACTATAATTTCCAATATTTTGTACTATTCCTTCCGAATAGTGTTGAAGTGATAGCAAATTTAACATTAAGGGCCCACCAGCAGGATTGAATTTAATATGAGAGTTTTCAAATAGTTTAGTACGAAGAGACTGGTGTTACAATTTTAAACAATCCTTGTTTCTTTACAGTTAAAATATTATTAATTTTCTTATACTTAGGATTACAAACAGCATCTAAATTTTGATGATTTTAGTTTCTTCTAATGATAACAAATTAGTTTGCACATGCAAATGTTGACAAATAAGAGTACTGATTAACATATTAGCTTCAAAATTAGTAGAAGCTTTCTTATATTTTATATCAAAATCATATGTATATAATTTTAATTACCATCGAAATAGTCTATTTGTAGGACCCTAAAGTCAAACTAGGACAGCATGATAAGTACGTAGAATAAAAAAATCTCCATGCAAATAGTAATAACATTCACCTGTTACATCTACAATGCCAAACATTTCAATTTGGTAATTGCATAATGTTTCTGGTAGGACCTAATTTACGAAAATGAAAAGCTGTAGGGCATACATTAACATCTGGGTTCTCTTGTTTTAGAATTGCACCAACAGGGTTTCTTTAGATGCGTCTACAAATACATGACAGAGATTTTCCTGATTATATAGGGTGAAAATAGATTTGCAAATTAAAGCACCTTTTAAATTTTTAAAGGTTGCTTAACATTCACATGACCATTTATATAGAGTAACTTTAATGAGTAAATTTTTGGAGGGGCTCTAATTCGTAACTTTAATTTACCCATGTCCTTTTGAAAGACTCTGTATTGCATCAGTTACGTCATCTGCAATGATCCGAAATGCTATACGGCTTTTGACCAGTCCCCATTCAAAGCTGAAACAAAGGAATGAAGTTGATAAATCCCTTAGCAGCTCAATACGCAGTGAGTTTTTCCATGCTCACCTGCTGCTCTTCCCTACTCTCACTTTGTCATCGCTTGTCTGCTTTCCCCTTTTTTTAAGGATACGATATGCATATACAAAAGTGTGAGGCGCTTATAATACTCACAGTGATATGAAAACTTCAGACTATAATGTCCTATGAAATAAAAGATGTTAGTTGAAGATACGTATCAAGAATGTCCAAGAATAAATTACGTGTTGAGCTCGACACGTTTGTCTCAGTTTTGGATAGTGATTGGACGAAAACGCTATAGCATTCCGCATCATCTTAGATGAAATAATGACTCAAATGACGCAGTATAGACTCATTGAAAGGGACGTAGCTAAATTAAAGTTAGAAATCAACACGTTTACTTCGAAATTAAGTTTTAATTTGTTAGTAATCTTCTTGCAGATTTTATATCTTATATACATATAGTATATATATATATACATTTATGCATACATATACACATTTACTGATAAGGTTATACATTTTATATATATATGTAGAGAGAGAACGACAGACAGAGAGAGCGTTTCATATATTTATATACAATGGAGATATCTTTCTCTATATAAGCATACTTCAAAATATGAAATATTCTTTATGAATTATACGGTTTGCAAAGATGTTAGAAATATTATCAACTTCTCTGTTAACTAGCCTTATTTAGTGTTAAAAATAGTTTTATAATTTGAAAAGTAAATTAAACGTCTTCAGAACAAGAAAGCAACAATTTAAAGATTTGCTGATAGCCAGGTTTTAAAGAATGACGCTTTGCTACACCTCTATGTGTGACCTTATTTACAATAAAAAGAAATGATAACCATGCATTAGTTTAGTTATTTAAATATATAACACCGTGAAACAATTTCCGGTAAACACTATGTGTGACTTTATTTACAATAAGAAGAAATGATAATCATACATCACTTTAGTTATTTAAATATATATAACCGTGAAGCAATTTCCCGTAAATACTATGTACAGGAATATTGATGAACATCCTTTTGTATACGAGAGTAGACTAAGACATTTCAATTCAAATACTTTACGTAGACACCAAAAATGGATGAATTGCAAAATTTAAGAACTTGCTTCAACAATTGTGATTCTTCATTTCCAATTTTGTTATTTTCTCGTGCCACCTAATAATAGTTTTGACCTGCGTATCTTCCTAAATGCATTTTTTCTTCTGTTATACTTAGATTCACTCATTCTACATATTCTCTCCGAAGAATTGCTGAGGGAGTCGTTCGTGGATAAGACAATAGAAATGCAAGATAAAACAGGAGAAATGGGGACAAGGGTTCACGAACTATAGTTCTATATAACTAAAGATGACTTTTGTACCTCATCTCAAAGACTAAGATAAGTTGCTTGTTTCATATGCCGAGATTTTTGCATTAGAGCTATATCCATCATAATAGTGCTGCATCTCTTTCTAAGAATTGTTATACAATCGAAAATGTAATGTTTCTTTCCGCAATGTCTTACAGTTTTGTATAAAACTACGCATGAAATCATATAGTTTCGTGAACAAATGCTTTTTATCCGCGGGATTATTTTATTTTGTGACAACATACTATTATCTATTGGTGTCTAACATTCATAATATTTTATTTAGGACTGCTATGTAATTAAATGTCTGAACAGTTGATCATATACTTTTTATGGATATTTGATTTTTACTTGTATTATGAGGTATTTCTTCTGCTTCTTCGCATGTCTTCGTGGTGCAATGGTCAGCACAGTGGGTGCGTATTCGAGAGGTCCGCAGTTCGAGTCCTGGCGAGGGCATTGTTCATTTTTTTTATTTCTCTTGCTTAAAAAGTACCTAATAAATCTACATTGACGCCCGAACTAAACAAAGTTGGTGGATGATGATTCTCCACCACCAGGATCTGGCGATTAGGTCCCCTAATCCAAAGTCGCCCTTTAAAAGGGGGAGGGGAGTATATAAGGTATTTCTACGGCCTTCGCATGCCTTCGTGGTGTAGTGGTCAGTATTCGAGAGGTCTGTGGGTCGAGTCCCGGCGAGGACACTGCTTATTTTTCATCTCTCCTGCTTTCAAAAAATACCTAAATACAGTCGTTACAATATTAGTTTGGTGTACATATTTCTTAGTACTTTATTTCCTCACTATTTGTTACAAATAAAATTTATAAAACGACATATTTCCATGAACAGTCATATGGATAAGCCAAAATATCATTTGTATGTTCAAGCTTTTGTATTGCTGGGAATATGAAAACGTCCAGTATACATTAGTGCATGGAACTATAGTACTCGTAGATTAAACAGGAATTATAATTCTCTTTGCAAGTTGAACAAAAGAGAGAGCAGAAAAGCTATTAGATAATGACTTTTAATTCGTAGTGCGGCTTAGATAATATTCACTATACATTATTTCATTTGTTACAGCTAGTGTAAACTGAAAATGGCAAACAAGTTTTTCTACATTAAACAGAAAATGTATAGTTCAAACTTTCCTATAGGTATAATAATTATAATTTATGTTAAGTCTTCATTTTACACGTTCTTAGAAATGCCTCGTTTTTTAGAGTAAAGAAGTTTCATGAAGGTAGTTCAGTACTCAACTTAGTATGCAGTTACCTATGAATGCATAAAAGGGGGATGCTTATGTTTTATATATTTATAAACTATTCACGAATGTCACCACATGCCATTCAGCTTATTTTTATATAGGAATTTGCTTTTTAGCAAAAATAGTATATTCTCCAAAGAAAAGCCTCTGAAGTGGTTGAATTGACAACTGAATATTCGATGGATTTTATAAAGATAAATGACAGCAGACGTTTGAATAATCAGTTAATTTATAAATAGGTTGCTTGCCAAATGCACAGTTTATTGATCAATTGTCCAGGTATTTTCGATGATGGTATATAATATATTCTTCAAATCCATGCATATTGTAGTATAAAACGTAGATATTTACTTTTAATTGCTTGTAAAGTATTTATATATTTTATCTAAGCAGTTAGTTCATTTTCAGCACCTTTTCTGTCATTTCTCTCTTTCCGCTTTCCTGCCAGAATGTTTTTTTTAATGGCGAGCAATAGCCATTTTAGGCTTTCTCCCTTACTAAATGGTGGCCATTTTATTATGGAGGCACTAATGGGCGGCTACCCTTACATCCTATGAAGAAACAGACACTTTACATCCATGATTTCTCCGGAATTAGAATACGATCACATCGTCAGTGTCACAGCCAGTCAGTGTCACTAACCACTGTCAATGTCACAGCAATCAGTGTCACTAACTACTTTCTCATTTGGGCAGCTCCTGCCACAATGTTAATCTTAATTCGCGTGTAATCAGATGAGGTAGAAAAAGACAGTGTCTAATGGTAAGTTTTAGATTGCTTAAACAGAGCATGTTCCGCCTGCTGAAGGCCACATTAGTAGTTGAAATTCTACGATATTAGTCTGTATTCAGCTTCACTTTATTCTTGTTAATAGTTCTCGTCACGGTGGTTAGGTTTGAGCCAACTTCCAAATTAATTCTTTCTGTATAGTCTTTATGCTAAATTTAGATTTAATTTACTTTATAAGGTATTTCTCAAGCCTTCTTCGCATGCCTTCGGGATGTAGTGATCAGCATGCTCCACGCGTATTCGAGAGGTCTGTGTTCGAATCCCGGCGAAAACATTGCCATTTTTCACATCTCCTGCTTCGTAATAACGTAATGACTCTATAGTGGCTCCCGAACTAAAAGGGTGGAGGATGATTCTCCACCACCGGGATTTGGCGACTGGGTCCCCTAATCCCCAGTCGCCCTTTAGAAGGGGAAGTATATAAGGTAGTTCTCCCGCCTTCTTCGCATGTCTTCGTGGTGTAGAGGTACGCGCACTCGACGCGTATTCGAGAGATCCATGGTTCGAGTCCCGGCGAAGGCATTGCTAATTTTTCGCATCTTCTGCAACGAAATAATCTAATGACTCTACAACTTAAACTGAGCTTCCTTATTTTTGAGTTACGCCATAAGTGCTGGCTGGTTTTGTAAGCATAAGACGTGTCTTCAGTTAAAATATTTGTGTTCTTAACAGAAAATTATTTTACACCCTTCTCCTGTTCTCTGTTTGATTAACACGACATAGTTAGACTTAGCTAGATAGATAATTCGCTTAGTTATCAGAGTCTGCTTCCCAAAAATCTTAAACACTATAAGGTGTTCACGTGAAAACATATCAAGTACGTTAGTTTTTCAAAACATTTATAAGGGATAAAATATATGTTTAGGAGCAATGACCCGATTGAAATCAGTGTACCCAGTTCAGTTAAATTTAACTGAAAACAAAATAAAGGACTTATAAATATCCCCAGAAAATACATAATTCTGTGCATATTATTAGCTAAATATTTCTGTATATCTGCCAAATATTTCTGTAAATAAATTCTGCATATTTTATTAGCTTTTAAAATTTCCTTCAGCATTTACATCTTAGTCTTAATATCTTGATTATCTATTTCCTTTGAAATGAGCAAAACTATATTTTTTATATTGTGCTTAGATTTGAAGGTTTACCTGAATGTCGTTGATATTATACAGACAGATAAACATCAGATACAAAATAATAACAGATACAAACTTACACAGCTATTAGCATAGGAAGGTGGAAAGAATTTTTAATGATTTAAGAAATACAATAAACGGTTTCTTGAAAAGATTTAAGCAAAGCACGCTTATTTTATTTTCCTAGAATAATATACCATAGCGGAAAATATAAGGGATAAGAGCTTCTGTTGACATTACGCGTGGGGGGTCACTGAAATGCCATGCAACCAGTCACGCGCTTGCATTCGGATTCGGTTCGAACAGCGAATTCAAACCAGATCTGTATAATTTCAATCGAGCCCCGTTTTTGAGGGTATGTTTTCTTGATCATTGCTTATAAAGTCAAGAATATCGGAAGTTACACTACAAAATCATAAAACACTATCTTCGATTTCTTGCATTTTTATTGTGTCAAGACGAGTGCCAACGCATATTAGTCGATTAAACTATCGTTGGTAGCAAAAGACAGTCCAGTCCCTGTCGTTGGCAAATTAAAGTTCATAAAGCTGTACATAAAGTTGTGAAAAGAACGTATTTTTGAAAGGCGATTTTATACGAAAGTAAATTGTGTCATATCCTGTACGTGAACCTGATAAGGACATTCTAAGGGAAACTGGCTCGCATACAACATGGGGAAAATCACGAAAACGCTAGTGCAGCCAGCCTGATCACCGGGATTTGACTTGAACTAACTGTGTTCAGTGACTTTATTGCTGGCCACTGGTGGGGCAGGCAAATGAAAGAAAATGTGCAATATGTATAAGATTGTATAGATTTATAGAATGTCAATAGCGAGATTCATATTAAATTAAACTTACAAAAACATGGCTAGTGCAAATGAAACCATTTCCTGTTTCTTTGAACAGAAAGTCAAACTAAGGACTTTTGTTCTTCACCAGTACCGGTTGCAGATTAAATAAAAATTGTAAAAAAATGTATAGTTTTTCTAATCATAAATTATTAATAGCGCGGATTTTAATGAGGATTTTTAATCATATTTTAACTGAAGAATTTTATTTATTCACTTTAACCTTATCAAATTCGAAACAGAAACCCACAATCAGTAGAAATCTCTAGAAAATAAAATTGGATTAAAATCTGCCTCATTCTCTACTTTTATTCCTTGTTAATGTTTAATTAATATTCGAAGAGTTTCAGACTTCTTTACAGTTAAGCTTATTGCATTTTTCAAAGCTTAATAAGGTGTATTTCTTATTTAATCAAAATACAGGTTTTTTTTTGTTATTTAATTGTTAACATCAACCAAATACCGATCACTTAGACGTCTTCCAATTTTAAAGCAGTTCCTTCTCAGATGCCTTTAAGTTAATCAGTTTTAATCTGAAAATGCATAAAATTATTAAAATTATTTCAATGAAACTTTCTATTTGAGTTTAAACCTATTCGTTCTTGTGGGTTGAGTTAAAATTCTCGTACATTTGTGAAAAGGGATCACGTTTGGATGAACACAAACTCAAGTAAACGAATCAGATTATAACTTGAAGAAACGAATAAGATAATTTAAAACTAAATGAGTATTTTAGCCGCGGGAGAGGTCGGTGATCAATCCTAACCCAGACTAGCATTGAGTTTCGAGGAGTTTTCTGTGTCTAGAAGTGCGAAATTTTAACAGTCAGGGCAATTAAGTTATGGATTTTAGTATTTCCAATAAACAATCAGCGCTAAGACTTCTTACATTAATCATCAATTAATACGATCGAGAAATACTTGGATTTATGAAAAGTAAGTTATTGAGAAAACATTTCGCACTAGAATAAAGATACTCGTGTAAGTATAAATATCCTGAGAATAACCAGTTTGTTAAAGGAAGAAAAATAATTATTCATAAACACATAGCACCGAAATGCGAATGCGAAGTTCGTTTTTCTATAACTTTAACGGTTACAACTACTTTGTAAAAATCACAAATCGTAAACGTACAATAATTAAAGTATCCATACAAAATCTTGTAATAATATAATCCGATAACATAGTTTAGTTAACATATATTAAAACTGTTATAGGTCAGCTACCTTCTACCGACTGAATTCCACGGTGACAGACACGGCGCTTATTCTGTTGCCAACGCAGGGCAATGAATAAATATAAATTAATTACGAAAGGCAATCTAGCGTGAAAGTAAACAATCTGTTTGTGGATCTGGAGTAGGCACGAAAGCTTACCAAATAAAATCACTGGTGTGTAAGTAATTTAAATTCGTGTTAACATTATGTCGTATATATTTACTTTGAGTTTACTCTTTGCTACATAATGATACCTGAAAGTTGTCTTACATTTAATTAATAGCATAGTCCAGGTTTAAATATTTTTCAGTTTTATTTAATTAATAGTGTTTAGTAGAAAATCCATATATAGCTGCTTTATGAGAATAAGAACTTTGATTCATCAATCTAATTTTAATATAAAATACTTGAATATTATGCTATTTAATTTAAGCTACGGATTACCAAGTAGTTTTTCTAATATTTGAAATATATTTATAAGGAAAGAGATAATAATTATTTTGTTTATATTCGCAAATAACCTGAAGCAGATTTAAATTAAATTTTTGAAACTTGCGTTCTTCAGAGAGTAAGCTTTTAATCTTCCTAAAATAACACTACATCCAGATGTTTAAAAAAATGATCGCAGAGGCAATTACGTTGCGTTTTGTTTTTCTAAGAAGTTAATCCGTCAAATATTCTTTAAAGAAAACATTTTGCCTAGATTGAGATCAAACTTCATTAGCTGATGTCCAAAGCATTTTCCAGAACTAAACATTAGGCAAATATCTATAGATTGGGACACTTGCTATTTGCTTTGCAACTTAATCTTTTCATTTATCGAAACATGCAACCAAGTTCAATTTATTTGTGGAAACAAATAAAATAAAATAAATTGATAATTTCTTTCTTTTAAGCCACAAGCAACAATACTTAAGACTTGTTATGATATGCTTCAGTGAAGACACTTTTTTAGTTAACAGTTACCTAAAAAAGTGATCTGAAACTGAATAAGTTTTGAGTAATGTATATTTTCGAGATTTTTAAAACGTTTTCAAGTTCTTTTAGAGTATTTAAAATTTTCTTGTCATTGAGATACCTAGTAACGAAAAATTGTAAAATATTATTAATACGACCATTGTTTAATCTGCAACTTCATTCCTATATCGAGATAGAGTAAGTGTAATGGATTGTGTAAAGTTTTAAAAAAAATGTTTTTATACTAGGTGTATATGATCCATTAAAAAACATTCAGATTCTTGAAACAAAGTGCACTTTGTGCATTTGTTTTAAAAAGCGAGCAGAAGTTTCAGCATACAAAAAAAAATAGGAAAAAATAATTTAAACAGAAGCTCTTGCATTACTTTGCAGAAACTGCATTCTTAAAAAGGCTCAAGAACTTGATACAAATATTTCTTTCAGGAGCGGAAATGTTATTGGTACTAACTTCGAAATTTACATATTTGGAATGTTTCTCCTTGGCATTTTTCAAAGAACATTTGAATTCATAAACTTTATACCATCCTTTTAATTTAATGTTATTTATTTAAGAAAAATAACTGAAGTATTTATTATTTCATAAAACACTATTTATTATTCAGTTCATTTTCTCAAAGCTCACTGGGATTATTTTCTGCTTGATTTAGGAAAGCAAAACATAATGGAGTTTTGTTTATAAGCAATATCTCAAGTGCAGGAATAAAGGTGGTAAAACTGTACATCTTTTTAAACTTGAAAAACTTCTGAGGGTCATTTGCATTCAGCATGTCATTCACAAGATATAAAAGTAGTACATTTAGATAAAATATTCTAGAAATGTATTTTATTAATTCAAAAACATTGATAGGATGAAAGAGATTGTTTAAAAACCTAAGCTCTTAAACAACTCGGTTTACATAATTCTCTATATTCCACTCTAAATAAGAGTTTTCTTGAAAATCGTAAGTATATAAAACTTTAAGAAATTTAGAATTCGGGTATTTTGAGTTAGTTAATACTTCTTTCTCGCTTCATTCTTCTAAAATTTTAAATTACCTCATTCCTCTTCTTTAACAGTGAACAAAATGTATCAAAATTCGAAATTATTCCCCTAAATTACTAGAAGAGCTATTTTACGTTTGGCCTACTCATGCGAAAGTTCTTCCAGAACACTAAGTAATTTTTTTTGTTTAATATTTAACTTAGGAATCGAATAATTTATTTTCTATGAATATTAATGCTTTCTTTTAAAGTTTTTTTACGCTTAATAATGTTAGAAATCAGCAGTGGATTTCTGTTGCAAAAGCTGGTGTATTAACATACCAGATTGAAAGCTACTAAAAATCTTCTTACTACCATTACTTCCGTAAGTTTTGAAAATGACTAGTTTTTTTAAATAACATAATTCACTAAATAGCGTCTTATATCACTAATAATCATACATTTTAAGGCGACCATTTAAAAGGAACCAGAAAAACCTGGAAGACGTCTGGCAATATGGGTCTTACAATGTTTCTATTGTACAGTGAAACCTTGTTCAGAAGTCAAAACAACAAAAATCAGCGTAATATTCTCAATATTTTCACAGGACTAGTTTCGATGGTTTTTACCGAACCATCATCCTCGACGTGTTTCGCAGTTGAGGATGATGGTTCGGTAAAAACCATCGAAACTAGTCCTGTGAAAATATTGAGAATATTACGCTGATTTTTGTTGTTTTGACTTCTGAATTAGTTTCGTTCGGCGTGTTATTGTGTCTTAATTAGTGAAACCTTGGTTTAAGAGCTTGATTCATTCTCGGAGATAGTACACCATTCAAAATATTAGTAACCTGAAACAATTTTTATCAATAATTAAAATATAATGAAATAATCCGTTCCGTGTTCCCAAATGATTGCCTGGAAACAAAATCTGTGTACATAAGTTTTTAAATCACAACTAATTTATTTAATTAACTTTAAAGCTTCTGTCTTTCTGTTTCATTTTATCTCTTTTAACACTGTCCGCCTCTATTTGAAAATTATTGAGCCTTTGTCATATTAAAAATTGGTGTACTGTGATTTGATTTTGTCTATTTTCAGTTCCTTGTACGAATTAAAGAAGGAATTGTAATTAAGAAAAATTCCAGGTAATCATATTTCAACGAAACGATCCATTTTGACTGCTATCGAATGCAATTTAACAATGTTTTTGTGTGAGATTGGTACATAAGAAAAGAATAAATGACTCTTTTTCCCCAAACAAATTATATAACTAATTTAAAATGGATTCAGAAAAGACTTGTTGAAATTTCGTATACAGGTACGAACAATTTAAATAACTCAATTACCACTAACTACTCTAATTACTACAGACACGCTGTAACACAACCTACTACCAATAAAAGAGTTTTGATTACATAAGGATAGGCGTATAAGGTAAACAGTTGGCAAATCTGGGTATTGAACTTCAGATTATCGGCTTGGTAAAGATTTTATGTGGGAATATGTTCATTGCTGTGTGTTGTATTTCAAATTTTATTTTAGAAACATTAAAATATATAAAATTACCAATTTTGTCATTGATAAAATGCAGAACTTAAATGCCTCAAGTATCCATATAGCCTAAAACAATCTCGCTACCTCTAGCATGTATTACTGAAGGAGAAAGATTTTCCATCTGAAGTTAAGTATTGGGTTTTCGCCACACTATATTCTTTTAATCACACCGAAAATGTTAAATTTACTTTCGTCTTCAAATAAAGGCGAATTCAAACATTTTGAGGCTTATCCACCCACCAACTGAACAGCAATCCTGCCTTTCTATTCGCTTTATTGAAACACGATTTCCTTCTGGCTATTCGCCCATATGTTATATTTTCTCAAAACATATTTAACGTTTCTGAAGTATTTATTTTATAGAATGCTAAATATCCCTTGTGATTTTTGAAGTCAATCTGACTTCACTAGTTTTAGGACTATAAAAAACATTTGTAATAATCCACTTCGTGTACAATGAATTTCCTTGGATGTCTTGTGCGTGGTTTGTTTTCAAATAAATTTGCTTTACAGGATTTCAAAATTGAATTGAACCGTAGATTTTATTTTAAATTTAATATTTCAGATATATTCTTCTCATATTTTTCACCATTCTGACGGCATCAAAAGAAATTTCAATTTCTTAATTTATTCTTCTTGACTTGACCCGTATTAATAAAGTAGTTCCTATATCTTAAACTGCATCTTTCCCCAAGCTTAATTTACTTCTTCCAACTATTTTACAAGAAACGCTTGCTGTAATTGGCTCTTTATAACATTTATACTACAATGCCGCAGTATGTTTTGACTTAATTTTGTATTTAAAGGTTAGGTATTTAAAATATCTATCTCATTTATTTATTATATTAAATAACCAGGATTATTAACCAGCAATATTAAATAACCAGGATGGTTATTTAATATTGCTCTTCATAATATACTTAGCATGATGCTTAGATTCAGAAAGCAATGAAAAATATTTCGCTTTGAAATAATAGCTTAATTTTTGTCACTCAATATTAGAAAGTTTCTTATGTCCCAATATTTTTTGAATCACTGAAAACAATTAAAGTAACCATCCTGGGGAATAAATAAGCATCTTCAATTTCTCCCGTACAAAACTTCTATAGTTTTAGAGATTAATATTAGATCCAGATAATTCAATATTAATATTAGATCCAGATTATTCAATAACCTATAGTATGATGACTACACAATAAAACGTAAAGCAATCAATTTTATAATCAGGATTAAAAGGTATTCAATATGCTGCGTGCGAACTGTCGTAAGAAACGTACAAGTGGATTTCAAATTATTATACAATATTTATCGTAAAAGTTTTTTTTAGCTTAAAATTATGTAAATAACATAAAACATTCAGGTTTAAAAAATAACACCAAGATGATTATCAAACAGATATTTGGTAATAGTATAAGGTATTTCTCCCGCCTTCTTAGCATGCTTTCGTGGTGTAGTGGCCAGGACATTCAGCGCGTATTCGAGAGGTGTGGTTCGAGCCCCGGCGTGGCCACTGCTCCTTTTTCATGTCTCCTACTTCGAAGTAACCTACTGACTCTATAAGTGTCGCCCGAACTAAAAAGGTGGTGGATGATGATTCTCCTCCACCAGAATTCGGCGATTGGGTCCCCTAACAAATCAAGTGTAAAACAAATTTTTTCGGTATTTGTTTCCACTTGTACTATCCCTTATTTTGACACTATAGTTTCACACATCAATATTTTTTACAACAGACTTGAATTATCAAATTCATTAACACCCATAATGATAGCTATCCATTGTAAGATCATTTTCACAAAAGTTTATAATCGTCTAGAGTCATGATAATCTCCGCGAGGCTTTGTTGCTTTACTTCACAGCTTAGGATTTAAATTTCTACGTAGAATAATCAGCTATAACAGTAAATCCAGCTTATTCATTGATTTATTCTTCTGAATCATGATGAAATAAGAGACAGCAGTCAAAAACAATAACTTCGCGTGATTAGAATAAAAGTAAATATTGTACTAACAACAAAAAATGTTAAAATTCTAATCTATTGAGTTGGCAGGAAAGTAATTTCGCTTTACAAAACTAGACAGCGTTATGTTCGTTTTATTATTCCAATCTCATAATTTTTTATCGTCTCAGATTTGGCAGCTGACACTTTTAAGTTGCTGTAGAAAGAAATTCCGTGTAGCTTTGCTCACAACTGTTAGTTCAGAGTGCAAAAGTAAACATTTCCGACGTATCCAATAATCCTACCTAAAACTTCCCGACAGACAATTCTAATTGTACGCAAAGATCATGAGAAGATAATGCATGGAGGAATTGCTGAAACTTTAGCCAAGGTCAGATCCAGTTTCTGGATTTCTAAAGGACGCCAGTTAGTCAAAAAAGCATTAAAGAGTTGCATAATTTGCCAAAAACATTTAGCTAAACCAGCAGACCAGATGACAGCACCCTTACCAAAGCATAGAATCCAAGAACCCGTTTACGTAAAGAATTCTAAAGACACTCAAAAATCCTATATTGTTTTGTTTGTTTGTGCAGTAACCCGAGCTGTACACTTAGAACTTGTATCAGATATGTCAACGGAATCCTTTTTACTTGCATTTCGTAGATTTTTGAGCAGAAGAGGGAACTGCGTGATCATCTACTCTGACAACGCCTAGAGCTTTAAGAGGACAAAGAAATTGAGAATTTTTCAAAAGTTTTAACAGATGACAAATTGATGAAAGTTGACCTTCGATGAAATGTCTACACTACTTGTTGAAGTAGAGTCAGTTATTAATTCATGACCTCTAAGTGACGTTTACAATGACAATTACGAGACACAACCCTTGACTCTAATGCACATCCCAAAAATTGGTCAAACTGATTTCAAGTATCCTTTGACTTTTGCTAGAATCATCAGTAGCGAAACGCTGTTAAAAAAGAAAGCGTTATCAAGAATTGCTGTTAAAACAGTTGTGTTGCAAATGGAAGCAACAATATTTATTAGATCTTAGAACTGCCCATTTCTTGAAGAATCCGAAACTTCAACCAGAACTAAAAGTAAGAGATGTTGTTTTGTTTGAAGGAAACAATAAAAACAAACTGTTATGGAAACTTGGCAGAATCATAAAAACTATTCCTGGAGGTGATGGTAAAGTCCAATCATTCGAATTAAAAACTGATAATGGGACTTTAAAACGTACTGTTCAACATCTATATCCTCTTGAACTTTTAATATTTCGAACTTTAACGATTTGTTATGCATTTCTCCTTCTTTTTTTTCTTTCTATTAATGATTAAATTGAATATCGTTAGTTAGTTTCGTTAGTTAAGTTGGAAATAATTTTAACAAATTTAGTTCAGTTATTAGTTATAAGGCTTATTAATTGATACATGTTGTGTATAACCTGTTTTATGATTGAAGGTTTTGACTAATTAGAATTTTTTGTATTTTTTAGAATAGTGATTTATGTACATGATTGTATGAATAACTCAGTTAGATGAACTCTTGTCAAAGTTCAGGTGGAGAGTGTGTTGAGGAATATTCCTTGATATCGCCAAGAGATGGTGTTAGAAGTTCATCTATTGGCTTACTTAACTCTTACCCTTTGATAAAACTATTCAGTACTCGTAATGGACGTTTGAGTTAAAGATGTAACCAATATTATCTCTCTGTGTAGTGTATGTAATTAGTTAGTAATGTAAATTAAACGTATCCCATTATCTTAGAAGCCTCTCTTTTTTAAGATGAGTAGTGCCTTTGATGTGTGCAATTAATATAAATATTCCCTGATATAGCTTTGGAGAATAACGATTTAAAAGAATTTCGTCACACGCACGATGAATCAGCACAAATTATACTGAAAGTTAAATTGCATCAGAAATAGATCATGCTGCCAATTTGATGGGGTTACAAAAGTGTTATGTATTTTGAACTGCTTCCGAGCAACCAAACGATCACCTCAGATGTTTATTGCCAACAGCTTGTGAAACTGGAAAAAGTATTCAAAGAAAAAGACCATAGTTGGCAACTCGTAAAAGAATCGTGTTGCATCGCAAAGCATGTTGAAAAGTACTGGAGCTAGGTCAGGAAGTGAGGTCGCATCCTCCCTTATAGTCCCGACATTGCACCATCGGGTTATGATTTATTTCGAAGTTTACAAAACTTATTAAATGGTAAGAATTGCAGTAATAAAAAATGACCTCAAATCGCAATTGGTTGAGTTTTTTAAGGTCAATGACCAGACGTTCTACGAGCGGGGAATCATGATGTTACTAGAAAGGTGGTAGAAGGTCGTTGAGACAATAGAAGATGAACTTTTGTATAAAAAAATTGAGTTTTACTTTACATCAGAAAACCGAAATTGCTTTCTTGCGAAGTCAGTACATGAGGCCAAATTCCAAATGCGGCAGCTGATTGGATTAAGGTAGAAATTAATTTAGGACATACTATGGAAGTTTTAATAAGATTATGATAATGGAAAAATTGGTTTCTTTATTGATAACCTCAGAAGAGTGAAATTAGAATCTAACTAGATAAAGCTTGTGTATTTTCAGAATAATGTTTCGGTACACATTAATATAAAAGCAGAATAATATTTTGTTAAGTAAATTAATAAAATTTATAGCGTAACATATATAGACAAGACAGGGTCTTCGATTAAATACACAGAAGCTTAATCTTGGTTTTCTGACCCCTCCTTCCCCTTTGAGATAGAAAAAAAAGGTAAATTATTGGATTTACACTTAGTTGAATAAAAGACGCAATTCAAAATAAGCTGTAAAAGATGATTAAAACATGGAGAATCTACTTCTGTGTTGTAGTTTTCTAAAGATCGTACACGTAGCAGAATAAAATCATGGAAATAAAAAAAAATTCTTAGAGCGAAAGGAAAATTAATTATTATTTAACATATTTTTTTATTTATAAGCAGAAGTATGATTAATTACTTAACGCCAAGCAATCAGTGTGATTAACGGTTATTGAAAAAAAGAATTATGGAATAAAATTGAGTGGAGTGATTATGCTGGTTAAAACGCGAGATTTTCATTTAAATGAAGTTTGGTTGTTACAGTTTTTATTTTCATTCAAAAAACGAGGTTCTGGAATATTCCAGGTACTCGCAAAATCTTTTAAATACTACAATATGTGGAGTGTTTTAGCTTAAAAGTTTTAAAAAAGGATTTAAAATCTGTAGTATTAACGAGGAAAAACAGAAGCTAAATTTTTCCAGATTGCTAGAGAGTTCATGAATTTTAATTTCAAGCAGTAATGTTACTTGTGCTTTCTGTAGTTTTCACCTTGTTCAAGATGCTTGACATGTTGGTATCTTGTTAAAGATAATAAACTAAAGCAATGGTTATCAAACATTTTCCGTTTACGTACCCAGGGGCTGAGAACATAGGCTTGCCTAATAGTTTCAACTTACATTTATAGAATTTGAATTTTAAATTTAAAAAAAATGAATGAAATATGCTTCTAAAGTTTAGAGACAATCTATACATAAAATATACAAATAATTAATAATACATTTTGAAAGACTTTACTGATTAAATGAATTGCAGATCGTAGATAGCATAAGCATTTTCCATTTTCAAAATTTTGATATCAAACTGGGTATCTTCACATCATTTCATGTTTCACATTGATTTTTCTTGTGACAGTTCTCTTCTATCGTTCTAACTTTCAATAAATACGATTTTGCACATGTGTTTTCAAAAGTCAGTTATTTCTTGCTGTCCAGTTTGTCTTCAGCATATTGTCGCAAGACAGATTAATAAGAGCTTCTTTTACAGAAGAAACTCAGATGGAGTTTTTGTTCAGAAAAGTCCTTGAATGCTTGCGATCGTTTGATAATTTAATAATCTTCAAGGCGACTGATAACTGGCAGATGCTTTTTAAAACAGTGTTTTGCAACATACATGTGGTATATTCTTCCTGTCATAGTTGACTAATTGTCATTTCTTGAGAAGTATTAGAATACTTTGAGAGGCACAGTTAGATAACCAATTCCAAACATAAATAGTGGAATGGTCAAACATATTTTTCTTCGAATTTGTAATTTATTCAATTAAAAGACATAGCTGAAAACTAAACTATATCTATAGAATAGTATCAACTACTGGAAGAAAATTTTGACTTTTTTACTGACTTTCGTCTGTGCAACAGCAAATAAAAATCTCCAGAATTCTCAAAAGAATCAAATCTTTTCGAAATATTTTCCGGTCAGTAAATTACACTTTTGCTTATGTGCTATTTCTGTAAAACTAACTGCGATTCTAGGATGTGTTAGTGTTGCAAGAATCCTTAATAGCACTTTAGTGAAACATCGTTATTGCATTACTAGATCGTTAAGCTTCCTCTGCAATCAACTCGTTAAAATACGTATTAGCGCAACAACATATAAATTGATATTTCAGCCTTCCTGCTCATTCAATCACTGAACTGAAGCAAGAGATCATTTTCATTTCCAGAAGAGCCTTCTAACATAACAAGTGCTATTTAATAGAGAGGAGTGGCTATCATTAGGGAGCCAGATTGGACGTGAGTACGTGAAAAGTAGCTGAAGAAGACTGGGGAAGGGGAGTAAATCTTATCGAACCAAGCAGTATAGTTTCGTATTTGCTATTCTTCTCGTGTTACTTTCACTAGTGTGTGGAATATCTGGTAAAAAACGTACATGAATATAATTGCAGGTTTAGAATTTTTTATTCAAACTTAATTTGGGAAACTACTTGTAACTCTCTACATTAAAAGGGGAAAAGCTGTAATTTTCTCTTATTAGTTTCATATGCTGTTTATAAAAGACTTCTGCAATCAGATGTTTTAAAATAAAGGTTAGCGCCCTTAGGGTAAATCATTCCAACTGCAATTCCGAATGTTAATTCTGTAAAGAATCATTTTCCATTGATTTTTATGTAAATAAAACTTAGATTCCCTGCAAAATGTTTTAATTCATGTACCAATTATCTTATTCGTATTATATCGTGAAATTTATTTTCAATATTATAAATAAAAATCATGTCAGACAATACCTGAGAATTATTACAGATAATGTATGTTGTGTATCGCAATTAAAATCACAATAATACACCTGATCATGCAGCAAAATTAACAGTCACTTTATCCTTGTATTTTCGGGATTTTAAGGAATATTCAGTAAACTAGTGGCATCGCAAATAGAAAGGTTTTCAAAGAATGTCAAAATATAACCACGAATTTCAGATTATTCCATAAGATTTTACAATTTTAAAACAATTTTCATATTCTCTTTAACTAGAATTATCGCGAGAAACAATGGAATGAAAGGTCAAAGAATGGTAAGAATGTTATATAAATTATTCAGCTTAAAAGTTTATTTTGCCATTTTTTCATTAGTAGTTCCTTTTTGATTTTTGTAATTTTTATAATTTTAAAAATTGCAATTCATTATTTTAATTACTTCTACTTTTCATTATTTGTGTATAGTATATATATACACAAATAAATAAAGCTGCAATTTTCATATATAAAAAATAATTTCAATAATAATAATAATAATAAATAATATTTTCAATAATAATAAATAATTCAATTAATATTTCATTAAATATAATGTTATGTTTGCGGTAATATATGCATACATACATACACCCTGTCCTCAAAAGTTCTCAACCAGCTTTTATTTTTGCAAAACTTGTTCGCAAATATATACTTCTAGTCACAAGAATGTGTAAATGACAAAAATATTCATGTTTTGGCTTTTTTAAATTTCAAGAAAAAATTGTAAAAATTACGAAATCTAAATTTATATTTAGGAAACTTTTATAAATTAAATGTTGAGCATTTCTATCTAGATTATTGTGAAAAACACTTAGCACTATAACTTTTTTTTTTCAAAATATCCATCTGATTCACAGAATCTTACAGAACTTGTGCAGTTAAACTCGCAATATTAGTTGCATTAATTAAAGTTAAATATATCGGGTTTTAACGAAAGTTTCCCCGCACCGCAAATATCGTCTGCGCAAACAGTTCGCGTTGGCCTGTTTAATCATATTTTGTCATACAATTTTTGGCATTTGAAGGAAGGGGACTTGTTTTAGAATACAGTGCTGCGAAATTTGTAAAAAAATGTAGTTATCATTAAGTACAACTGTCTGAAATGGAACAATCACGCTACCAGATTAGAACCATCAATTTACTTCCAGTTCTGTTGCAGAACGTCAGCTACAGAATGTCACCAAATTGTTGTGAAGATTTCTTAAGTATTATTTTACAGTGCTTAATGATTTTGTTAATTTACAGTGAATAGTGAAATTTTAATGTTCTTGTTTGAGATTTAATTTTTAAATTATACTGTTGTTTAACCTCTTCCATTTGATTTGGGTAAAGTTCCTTTAAGTTAGCAGAAAGCTTGTACAGCAATAGGCAGTTTTTGCGTTCTCACGGACGGATAATTTTGGCGCCAATGGTCGGCGGCCAACTGAATTTTTCGTCCTTTTATCTTGCGGGGGCGAACATGTGTTTTTCTCGTTTAAAAGCGAACGGCTCCAGCGGTAGCGATTCTTGATAGAATTATGGGGTAAAAGTATTTAGGATTTGCCTGAAGAATCGAAATCGTTTACTGATTTACGTTGTAAACATCCCTTGGTTTTGCTCTTGAACATATGGGTTTGTCGCAGTGAAAACAGAGGACACATATTCTTAGAATTTTGGTTGGTATTTATTACTCTGGTTCCAGTGGTTAGAGAGGGTTATTGTTTTGTGTAGGATTGATCAATTTCAATTTCATGAATTTTTTAACCAATAGTAATTATAGAGGCGGTTCACTTTTGAGAGTCCCAGGTTTTTAAAAATGGTCGCACACGGAGATTTTGAAAAGATTTGATGAGATTTTCCAGACTTTTTGAGGAGTGGCAGAGGCCCGGCGCCCCCCTCTCGAGGCCGACACCGTCCGCTATACATTTGCGAGTGTAGGATATTATAGGGGCGAGAACTTGTCCGAGAGCTTTGCGGGACCCTATTGCATCTTCGGTGTAATTGACTGAAATCTTACAGCTACATCTAATTCTCAGACGTTCGGGTCTGTTTAGCCGTTGATGTGTTTTCTCTTTGACAAAAAATCCTGCTAGAAAGAAAATGGAAGGCTGCTCCTGTTTCTATTTTTCTTGCCGTTATCGTCATCGGTAAACATCGAAAGAATGGTTTTTCCCTTTCGAAAAAAAAAGTGTTTTAAAGCTTGCGCTGAAGCTCCTGATTACTATGGAGGATATAGAAGATGGGTAGACCACCCAGTTGGTATTTTTCCTGCCGTCATCCTCATCTTGGAATTGGAAAGAAAAGGGAAGGTTGCTCCTTGACTGAGTACAGTGCTCGATGATGAAAAGTAATCCACCGTTGGAAGTAGCTATTTCACAGTCGAAAGGTTTTCACATTTGGTGCTATAGAACAGATATATGGTTTTCTACGATTTCAAGAAGTGGTCAGACAGTTCCTCGGTCCTAGAGTTGGTCGGTATGTGGCCTTTCCGTGAGCGATTATTTTTTTCTCTCGTTATGTGTATTACTAATGATTTAACAAATTTGAGGGAGTGATTTTTATTTTTTAAATGTTTAATTGTCATGAACCGTCATTTTAATTAAGGGAGAATAAATTCGAGATTCTATCAAGAAATTTAATTATATCTATATGTCCGAAGATACTGAGATGTCACAGGTGAAAGAATAATAAGGTCTTCTAAATCAGCTTTTCGTGTGTTCTTAAATTTCTTGACTGCTGTTTAAAACATTCGTAACTGAAAAGTGTTTATTAAGATTTTGGTAGGATTTATAACTATTTAAAGATTGTAAAATTGTTTGAAACTACTTGATTATTTCTCAGTGGTAATTACGCAGTTATTGTAAGGTGCATGACTAGTAATTTTGGGTACACTATTGGTAGTTGTACAGATTGTCAAATGAAAATTTTAGAGAAATTTTTAATAATGTTTTGTAGTGGTAGTCTGATCAGCTATCCATAATTAAAATTTTTGGAATATTAAATAAATGTATGCTATTGATTTACTATTGCATTTTGTTCTTGTGTTTTTATCTTGTGGTCTACTTTAGGTCACCCATGTGATCCTTTCGGAAAACATGGTTAAGCTTCCATTCGAACCTGGGTAGTTTATTGCAGGCGTAAGAGAATTTAATGAGGTTTGTAACTATACGATCAGATTTATTAATTTATCTGAAACTGGGGTATTGACTTCTTAGTGTGAGATTTATTTTCCCCGGGTGTTTTGAATTGCTGTGTGTTATACTTAAATGAAAAGTGTCTGTGGCTATCTCTAAAGTTGTATTGAAATTTATGTGTTTACAGTAAGGAGAGCTGAGTAGTTAGTTTTAGTGAGAGATAGCATGTTGATGATTTTGTTATAATAAAGCAATTTTTATATGAGTGATAATCATTTGATTTTAACAAAACACCAGGGAAGATATTTTCATTTATTTTTTTTATTCTTAAGATTTTATTCTTATGATAAACTTTATTTTACTGTGGTGAGGATTTATGAAAATTTAATCTAACCTAAAGTAACTAGTTTGAAACACCAGTCTCTATGATTTGAGTCTATGAATTTCAGTATATTTCTGCGAGAATTTTAGTATTGTATTTAAGTTTGTCTGGCACCAGTCAGGAAGGTCAGGCAAAGAGTTAAATAAATATTAAAAAACAGACCCGTAATGTTTTGATTCGTAATAAAAACATGCGTACAGGTTTAGGTGCTCACGTTGTATCATATGACATTATGAAGGTTTGGTATCGAAAGTTCAAAAACAAGGACTATGACATTCAAGAAACAGAGCACTCTTGCCGGCGTACGGATGTTGATGAAGCTCGCCTGCGATACTTTGCGGAAGAAGGTCAGTATGCAATTACTGGAGAGCTTGATAAGGAGTTAGATGTTAGTGGCATGTCGATTAGTCCTGCTATGCATCGCATAAACGTGATGAATAAGTTCAGTCGCTGGGTGCCGCATGAATCGACTCAAGCAGATAAGGACCGACGTGTTCGGGCTTGCACTTATCTACTCGAACATTAACGCAAGAACAAAATTCTGGACTGGATCGTCACTTGTGATGAACAGTGGATTAACTTCAGCATCAACAGCCGAAAAAGGGATTGGTCTGCGCCCAGTGAGCCCGCCGAGAGCGTCGCAAAGCGCAATTTGACTAACAAAAATATCATTCTTTATATCTGGTGGGACTGCCATGGTAGTATTCACAGAGAGTATCTGGAAAAAGGTAAAACCCTCGACAGTCAGCTGTACAGCGAGATGCTAGTCTGTGTTGACGCTGCTACCGAAGTAAAACATCGAATTGAGTTCCGGCGCAAAAAGGTAATATTCCATTAAGATAATTCAAGATAGCATGTGTTTGCATTTGCCGGTTGGACTCTGTACGGTCTCGAATAGGATTTTTTCCCACACCCGCCATATAGCCCCAACATCGCACCTTTGGACTTCTACTTTTTTTACACCTGCAGCTACATCTTGCTGGTGCTATCTTCCATCCTGCACAGGATGTCCGAAAAAAGTTTGATCAGTTTTTGGCGGCCAAAAAGTTTCTGGGTCGAAGGCTTTAAAAAAACTACCATAACATTGGCAGAAAATCATAGATTTGGGTGGTGATTACTACCCGCACTAAAAATACTGCTTTCATGTTTTTTCCTCTAACTTTGTTAAGCAAGGCGGAAAACTTTCGTTACAACCAGAAATTTTCCATTTAATGAATTGTTTTTACGACTACTTCATGAGAATTTTAATAACATGATTTTAGATTTAAATTTTAAATTACTGGAGTGAACATCGTCAGCCATATTCAATGCAACATAATTGCAAATGAAAGATACTATCAAATTACGAACAATTAAGTGGGATAAAATCAGCTTCGACGTATTTTGAATTATTTTTCAACCAGTATTTCAGTGCAAATTCAAAATGACGTCAAAATTCTCAAAATTTGATTTTAAGTTTTTAGGTCTATTTTGGTTGTAAAATATTTTTTGTTTTATTTTTTAGCAAGGAAAAACGTTTCTTAATGTAAGTCTAGAAAGCGGAGGGTTGTATAAAAATTAAATTTCGTAATTTTTGCAGAATTGGCGCTTTCAAATTTTAAAATGTCTAAACATATATATTTGGGTCAATTAAAACATTTTTTAATTGGAAATATAACTAACGTTCGCGAAAATAAAGGAAAGACTTTTGTGGATGCTGTGCATAATATACCACTAGGCCAGTTCGTAGCAGTATTTTAATACTCAGTTATATTTTAATACTTAGTCTTATTTTACCACTACTTCCAATTATATAAACGTTTTAAAAGAGTTACATAGTCATGTTTTAGCATTTTTAAATGTTAAAAGTTCAGTTTAATAAAAATATAAATCAGAAAATTGGTAGACCGTATAAAAAGTTAGATTTTAGAAAGTATTAAATTTTACTCTTTATACGGTCCTCCCATCTCTGTCCTATTAATACTCTAGTATTTAGGAACGTTTTATATTATTCATAAGAAATGAAACATAAAACGTTACTTCCGTGTCATAAAAACAATCTGATTATTTAATTTCAAAATTTCGGATATTTTATAAGGTATTTCTTCCGCCTTCTTCGCATGCGTTCGTGGTGTAGTGGTCAGCACACTCGCCACGTAACCGAGAGGTTCGATTCCCCGAGAAAGCGTGGATTTTTTTTTTTTCAATACTCTAGCTTCAAAAATACCTAATGTCTCTACAATTTAACGTAATTTTCAATTTGCCTTGTGGGATCGATTAACAAATGATTTAGAACATTTCCTCTTCAATATTAATCGTTTGTAATTTACTAGCCTATGGAATACTTTAATTTATGGTTCTGTTAAAATTTGTATCCTAAAAGACTTCTTCAGTTTTCAAACTCTAAAAATCTGCTATTCTCATAAAATTTTACTATTTTAGAACAAATACGTAATAACGATAAAAAATCATTAAACTAGATTTGTATTTTAATTCATGCAAATAATGTTTAACTATGTGTCAGTATTGAAGCCTCCCAATGTTTTCTAGAATAAGAATTCTATAAAATTCTGTGAATATTGCATACACACGTTTTTTAAATTTATATAGATCAATACTTTCCATTATTCGAGGAACAGTTAGTCAGTTGACTATAAGCATCAAAACCCCTTCTCTAAAACAAAGGTTCTCAAACCCCCAAGACGAGAAGTAAATTTCATAGTTTTAAGAGAGAACGCGTCAATCTTTTATTTAGCTGTTAAATATTTAATTTTAGTTTATCAGTATAAAAACTGCTTTTATTCAAGTTTTGATATTCATCAACACTTTCCAAACTTTTTATTATTTAATTTTAAAAAAAAATGTTTAAAAAGCCTCCGTGTATATTAAAATGTATACAGTTTTCCGAGATTTTAAAAGGAAAAAGGAAAGCGATGGTGAAAGGGATGCATGGGACAAAAATTTGAGAATTTATGCTGCAAACTGATATTTATCTATGTGGTTACAAAAAATGTACACAGTTCACTTTTCAATTTGCATTCAACCCCGGAATATGATCCCCACCTTTAAAATGAGATATCTTGGTTAACTTTTGTAGTAGAGTTGCATCGTTTTTGTATCTTGTTTTTATAAGAAGCGTAAAATTATCCTACATGTATGTATGGGAACCAGAGAAAGGTATAAAAAAAACTTTTCTAATTTTTACAAAATAAATTTTTTTAAACTTTAAACTGCAAAAAAAATAAATATTTGAGTTATTTGAAATACTTCTTAATAGGAAGTATATGTCTACGACCACTGGCTGCAAAAGGCTGGGTATTAAATTTGTGGATACGGTGCTTGTGTAAAAGACAAATGTAAAGATACATTTAATAAATATAAGAGAGTAAAGTATATGCAAATATTTATTTTTTGTTAGCGGATAGCTTTGTAATCTCAGTGACAAATTACATATTCTTTAAATGGCTGCACAACATCTTAATACTTAATCCACAATATTCTCCCTAGAAATAAAATAATGTAGAATTAAAAGCAATTTAGTACATTGAAATTTCAAATAATGTGCATGATTTATGTATATAAATTACATAAAATTAAAAATACGCAAAGAAAAATTCTAACTTTAATTTGCAATGGTCTTTTAACTTTTACATTTTAGTTTTAGTATTTCCCTTTTTCCTTTTTAAAAATATTATCCGCTGATAACAAATCGCTCTAAACTACGTCATTTCAAAATTAGTGCGTGTCACGTGATCCTTACACAACGCTAATACCGATTCTTCAAGAACAGACGCTTATTGTGCCTATTACGATGTGTTTAGTTCAAATTCAGGCTATGCTTCATAAGAATTAAGAAAGATGTGTTGAATTGGAGATGACTGCAAATATCTGAATTTTTTTCTAAATTATGACATTTATAACCAGCAGGATTACCAAGATCTTCGGGGAACTGGATTCAAGGACAATTTTGTTGCAAGTCTGTTTTATCTTCCAGAGTTAAGAATTTTTAATGATGCATAATTAATTTAATTTGATTACAAATTGTGCCAAAGAACTGCTAATATTATAATAAACGTCCAATATTATGTTCCTAAATTGATAAAATAATTAATGAGTCATTCAACGATAAAAGGATTCAGTGCGTCCGTGATTTGAAGGTAAATCTCAGTAAAAAAATAAAAAAAATCCCATCAATTTGTTTCACGGGTGTTCAAGTGTTTGCAAAACGTTCTTCATCAGCTTCAGATTTCTGTGTTTTGATTTACGCTCAATTGATGTTTATTTTATCAATTCATTAGTGCAATTAAATATGTTTTACAGAATATAAATTCCTAATAATTAATACTATTTCGAAATTTGCACATCCCATGCTGTTTTTATGAAAATAACAGATAAAAAATTTATGGTTTAAGAGAATCAAGTAGTTACGTTGTACAAATTTTATACTGAATAATAATATTTTTCAAACATTTAAGTTAATGCTAAAAATTACGCTTTTAAATTTGGTTTAAATTTTATAGCTTTTAATAATATTATTTTATAAGTTAATAAAGAACCCTTAACTGACCGTGTAACTATTTCACCTTTTAATTGGTTTTATTAAGCTTATGTATGGACTAAAACATGTAACTTAAAAAAAATATTTTTATTTTACACGGTTTCAATTGAAATAAAAAAGAAAAAATACCTATCAGAATAATTTCGTTATATATAACTAATTATCAAATCTTGGTGTGGCTGACAAGAAAGGATTTTAAATCAAATTTATCAAAAATTTAAACGAATTCATCATAATACTTCATACATATGTCACTTCTAGTCTTTCTGTTTTCCTTCGAGTTACGCTAATAACATATTTCTCATACAGGAGCTGTAGTGTTTTAATTTTAGTGATGTACGTTCAAGAATATTATGATAGATTAAAAAAAGTCTATTATTTACGTGAAATATTTAAGTTTAATAATAATTAGCTTTATGTTAAGGCTTGTTTCATACTTTATATTATCACGTGATTGCTCAGTCCAAAGGTCTTTGCAGAACTTTGGTCAAGAACCGGTTTTTAAACGAGAATGAAATTGTAACCACTATGATTTTGGACCGCTGGTTTATGTACAGGTACAAATTAATGGGGCTAGGCTAAAGAAATTCACTCTGGTCACACAGTTGTAGTTCCGCTGCACTAGCTGTTAAAGGTCGTCACAATTTTGATGAAGTTTTTCTCACCCCTCTGTCCCTGTCACCAAACCACTCGACAATAGTTTCAGCTAGCTGCGTATATTGAGTGCCCTCATACACACCTAGCCTACATACTCTATATGCTTACAAACAGCCATGCCTACTACGGGACTGGAACCCGAGCACAACCCCGCAGTAGTCAGAAGCACTAACAACTACACCGATCAGGTTGTCGTCGATTCGTGTACAAGTGAATTGATCTTGTCACAGTTAGTAAACGTTGAAAGTTAGTTTTTTAATACTTTTCGACACATTTAAAGCTGTAGCTTTGCGCAGAGTTACTAAAAATGCAACCCAAGCAATATGCTATGGATTTCTAGCAAGTGTCTGTCAAAAAGAGGTTGAGAATATTGTGAAGTTTTATCTTCAGCTTTAAATTTTATGTTGCTGTAAAGTCATTAGGTTTATTTTGAACCAGAAAACATGAAAAATGAGTAATACCCCCGCCAGGACTCGAAGCTGGAACTCTCGAGTATGCCACTGTTACACCACGAAGACATACTGGAAGGAGGAAGAAAACACCATATAATGTATCTTATAAACATTACAAAAGCACACATAAAGGGGGACAATTAGATGGAAATTATGAGTAAGTAATATAATCAAGCAGTTAGACGCCTTAATTGTTGTATACCTTTAGCCCACTTGATTAAAAATGTTTAATTTGAAAATTTTTTTAATATATTTTGTTGCATACTTTTTACATGGAATAATGTACATGGAATAAATACATGCATAATGTTTAAAAGCATTAGTTACAGTACTTGAAATACAAAAAAAATAAAAATAGCTGAAATTATTACTTATAAATATAGAAGTCTATCATAAAATTACATTCAATTCACTTAAATTTCTGTTTGATAACAGAAAACTGATTTCTTTAAAATTCCTAGCTTTCCTGACAACATGGGATTAAATTCTTTGATTTAAAATTCTAATGTTATTAGTAACGAACAAAGACTAATGCAAAACTCGGAATAAAAAAAAATCTGTTATGAATAAAAATTTTAAAATTTAAACTTAATAACGCAGATACATATGCCTATATGTGCGTGTGTGCATATGCAAAATTTCAAGAAATTAACTCTTTAAACGAATTTAAGGAGAAGCTAAATAAATTGGCTGATAATTACCGCTTAAAACTGAACAAAACTTAAAAGTTAGAATGTTAGTAATACGTCTGCCGCTAAACACTGCTGAAATTGTTATTTAAAACCAAATAAAATCATGTATTACAGTTACTTGTAACATTGCATTTTGCTTACATTTTAAATGGATATTAAGAGACGAAAATTTCTAATGAATGCATTTTATGCGTTTCATTTTTTTTAAATATTCTCGTTTAAAGTTCTATTTTAAAGTAGTTACAACTAGCAAAAGTTGCCTATTATTTTATCTACTGAATAAACTACCTTCACCTTAACTTATTGAGCGTTTAGTATTTAAACACTAAAGGATGCCTCTTCAGGACATTACATTCGAATAAATGCTTGGAACAGTTATTCCTAGGAATATTTTATTTGTTAAAATTCAGTGCTTTACAGAAAGCGAAAACTCATTTCTAATGCAAAATTTATTTTTATACCTTTTCTTGTCGCATTCAGATATAAATGTGGGAGACCAAAATAACAACCTTGAAGAAATAGGGATATAATTCGCAAATTAAATATAATAAGCATTATTAGTATCAAAGGTTTCCTGGTTTTCATATCTTATTTTGTTTAACTATAGAATATATCTGAGTTTGAAAGAGCAGGATATCAATCAATAAATTATTATAACAAAAGGGTAATTATTCCCGAAATTCCTACTTAAAATACGTTTCTTGTAAATCAAATTTAAAAAACTGGCAGCCTAAATAAAATTTCTAAATTAAAATGTGATAAGTCTAAAATCTTGAAAGCAGACGACAGAAGAAATTTTTCAAGTAATTCATAATTTAGGCAGGTAATACTTGGTAAAAAACAGCCATTTTCGTTAATTTCAAGTTATTGTTCAATTTTCTGTGCTGTGTTTAAGGAAGCATTTTATGAATTAATTCCAAACCATACTTTATTTAAACGTCCATTTACTTGATTTAAGAATAAGAATAATTACATAATGACTCCTAACTTTAAAAGATATTACATAATTATTCTTATGTTCGATATTCCAGGTAAAAAATGTTTCTGTGATCAATTTGCGAGGAAAAAAGTGGGTGTTGCCATTCGAAAATTTCGAATTGTTTTCACTCTCACCGTAACCGTGAGAGCTCTATCAGTAGCCTCAATATAAAAGAACTTTCCTTCTAGATACTGTTAATATCTAGAAAAATTATTGATCTATAAATCTAGATATGCATATGAGATCCTTCTATATTTTGTTATCTGAGCAATGTCTTTTGAGGTAAGATGAGGAATTTTAAGGGAGAAAACAGAAGGCACTTAACTGGTTTCAGCCATTATATAAGAGACAATTTTAATTACATTTAAAAGGACATAATTTCCTACGCTTTTTAATACTTTGATTTTGACATACAAAAACAAAGTTTAAAGCATGTTTATAAATTACTAAAGCAAAAGGAATCAACGTAATATTCATAAATTTGTAGAACTAGTTTCGAAGGTTTTAATACAGAATCTTTTTCTTCAGCTGCAGAAACCAAATGACAAAAGAGAAGCCAATGATAAAACTAGATAAGGCACTAAGAATGAGAGGAAGAAAGTCAAGCCGCTGGCAACATCTGTTCATTAAATATCTAAAAACTCTGAAGTAATTCCTTTAAAAGCTGAGGGTAAAGACGAATTGTTATTGTTAACTAGAATGGACAATTTCTTTTAATGTGAAATGTGTTTAGAAAATGTAATTTGCCAAAGAAAGATGATGTTGCGTAATTTTAGCTTCAGGAAAATGAGAAATTTGATGTTCTGACCAACAGTGACAACACCGAGGATTTATGTGTTTCTATTTTAATATTTATAAATGTTCATCATTTCACTTGAATGCATACTTTTTTTCCTGTTTTAAAGCTTGGTCCTAGAAATTCAGTGAATTATGAGTGAAACGTTACAACGAGCATAAAGATTTTGAACCGAAAATTTAATTGTTTCAGCTGTTACAATATCGAAGCAATAGAATAAGAAGATTTTTAGTCATAATAAGAATGACAAATGATTAAATAAAGTGTATGTTTTGTTAAATTATTCCTTAAACTCCGCTGACTTAACCCTCTGAGCGCCATGACCGGGTTTATCAGGCCATAAGTTTTTTTGTCACTTGGCATATATTAGCTCATAATTTAAGATATTTTGTTCTCTTTCTTTCTTTAATAATGTAAATGTCATCTTGATGAATGTACATTTATGAAAGTAGCGATTAAAGTAAATATAGAAATTTAAGTAATAAATGTTGTTTAATACAGGTCTTCATGACAGATCCGAAAAATCTGCGTCGATCAAAACTCCTAAGGGAAATTTCAAAAAAGGAATTATTTTCTTATAATTTCCTTTCTGATTTTAATCCTACAAACGTTAACTGTTTTAAAATTATAATTAAATATCGAATAATACCGTGATTATAATGATTTTTCAGTGGATTTGTTATTTATCTGTCATAGAAAAATGTCCGGCAACACTAAAAAAGTAAACTTTCCAGTAGCTGTATTCCCATGGCATAGTATTACATGTTTTCCCATTTAAAATCAGTCTTTACAATCGCCTTTAAAGTAGCAATTTTCTTAACAGAAAACAACACAACATTTGTTTCAGTAATCATTTGTTAAAAATAATTTGTTAAAAAAACGACGAAACCCTTTGGGATGTCGTAAAGGACAAAGAAATATGACTGCAGATAACGAGCATGAAACTACAATTACTGCTAACAAGGAAATAAAATATCATTGCAAAATGTAATTAGAAGAAAGGATTACCGGCCCTAATGTTCAAAACAAAATTATTAAGCACTAGAGAAGTAAAAATTCAGCTAGATACGTATTTCATAGACAGCATATCAGCAAAAATATTTGAACGCTAATGACAAACATATAATTACCATGGTTCAAGGAAATGAACTAGCATTATAACAGCATTATTTATTATATTTCGAAGAACTAAACACAAACGTTCACATTGAAATTACAGTTAGAGATTAAGAACAGAGCTGAAAATAAATTGGAAAAATAAGATAATGAAAACGTTCTATCGCAAGATATTGATCATAGCCATAAATTACCTAAAACTATATCAGATGTATAAAATCTCACTTACAACACCTATGAAGAGGATCTATTGATTAAGAGTAAGACAATAAGGTTAGAATATGAAATAATATATTTTAAAATATGTCAAATGAATTTCATGAAATATTTATTAATATGGTATAGTCTATTTAATGCCTTAAAACATTATTAAGGAATAATAAAATTTGCAATTCTAATTTATTTTAAATTATTTTCCGCCGCGTTCAGTATACTGCATTTGAATAGTATTCACTAAACTCAATTTTTTCAAGGAACACATTTTGTTACTATCAAAAAAGAAAGCTCTTAAATTATGAATTATATTCAGACTGAATATCAGACTGAATGCGTTTCGTGTAAAGCACTGAAGTAAGCTGCAATAAATTAACATTATTCGGCATGATATTTTTTTACAGTGGATTTAATAACAATAGGTCTAAGTAAATTATAGAAAATTACATTTATATTTCAGAAATCGGTTTCTTTTTATTTAATGGAATACGAATACCCCATTTTATTTCAATATAATGCCTCGCCCCCTCGTATTCCCCCTCTCTCTGGGACTTCGAGTCTAATGTAACCTGAACCAGATTAAAAGAATTAATAGTGCTTTCGTGCGTTTATTCATACTTGAAATTTTCTATACACATTTTGCGTTAAATAACTTGGCCAAAAAAAGGAATAATTATATTTCACTATGAAGGATAATTAGAATAGATTTCAAGAACTATGGGAATACGCAAACTCAGAAAGAGGCAATGATGCGCTGAATTTTCCGTATGTACGGGCGAAATACGTAAAAAGCAATTCGTTAAAGTTGCATTTAATGTTTATTAGTTAAACTACTTAGCTATTTATTGTTTAAAAGAAATCTTTTTTCTAAGCGTTCCACCTTTGGGAAATTTGTATTTCCCCTTTCGTATGAGCACTGAAAAAAAAAAAAAAAAAAAAAAGACCCCAAAAAGGCTAAAAGGTTTCAGATTTTACAATTCCAAAGGGTCGTTTTTCAACGTTTTCTGTGTTACCTTTATTCCTTAAATATCATATTCTTCGCACTTAAACCATAATATTCAATTCAACAACAATATCGGAAAATAATTTTAAAACAAGCATATCTCTAGAATTTCCGATACACAGTCTCGCACGCTTGAAATAAAAATGTTTTTTTTTCGTACAGTGTTGCCATTGCTCGCTTTGAAATCATTGAGTTTCTTACACAAAAATTCGTTGAAGTGTGACAAAATAGGAAATCGATAATAAAACAAATTACAAATTACAAATTTGAGCTTCCAGATGCCCATATTCGGAGGAGGATTTCGTTATTCAAAATTTCATGGTTCTAAGTACCGTTGTTTTATCACAATGCGAGAAACATACATACATTTATGCAGATTTTTATTATTTAATTTATTTAAATATAACACAGGGCGATAATATTTGGTGGCAACAGTTTGAAAAGTGATACGGAAATTTACAATGAATCCACGCAAAATGCCAAAACGAAATTAATAGCCCTTGTGAGCTAACGCTTCTTTGGGCTAAAAAGAAAAAAAAAGAGTACTATTTATATAACCTCGTGTAGAGGTCAGAGCTACGTATGATCTTCATGCCTATTTCATACGGCTATCGTCCTAGACACTGTGGTGGCTGTCTTTCAGATAAACGTTGTGGCTGTGATTGTGGTTTTCTCCATTATCGAAAGGTGTTGTAATGCAAGTTACGCAGACGTAAATGTAGTTGTCAAAGACTGGAACGGTAGCAGGATTCGTTTAAAGTGTCAACATAAACTGCTATAAAATATCTTCTTCTAATTTTATATCAGTTACTGAATAATTATTTTAATAGCCACTATAATAAAATCACGCTTAGTAATAATAAGAAACGTGAAAAGTGCATATACGGATATCATGCCTCAGCGTAGATTTACAAACATTCATATTGAACAGAAATGTAGTCTACGAATGGCTAGACGAGAATGACGCGGGGTTTATCACAACCACTAAAACTGGAAATATTGGGAAAATAAAAATAAAAATAATTAAAATGTAAGAAAGAAAGCACAGCTCGAGAACTGGGAATAATGCAAGAAAACTTTGCAGTTCCAACCCATTGCTAAAATTAAGCAAATATATAAGGTTAAAGTATAAATGACAGCATATAGCTCTGTAGAGTCATTAGGTTATTTCGAAGCAGGAGACGTGAAAAAGGGAGCAACGCCTTCGCCGGGAATCGAACCACGGACCTCTCGGTTACGTGTCGAGTGTGCTAACCACTACACCACGATCGCATGTGAAGAGGGTGGAGAAATACCTTATAGCTGAAAGGGAAAACATAAATGTTTTTTCTAATATCAGCAACAAAATAACTTAAAGTGTTAATAATTGGGAAACTGTTCATGTTCTTCGTACGTAAACCATAAAATTCAGTTCAACAGCAATATCGCAAAATAATTTTTAAACGAGTATATCTTTAAAATTTCCGATACACAGTTCCGCGCACTGGAAATAAAACGTTTTTTGCCCCGTAGAGTGTTGCCATTGCTCACTTTTAAATCGTTTGAGTTTGTTCATCAAAAATTCATTAAAGGTGTATAAAATATGTAATAGAAAATGAAACAAATTCCAAATTTGGTCTTGCAGATGCGCATATTCTGGTGAAAACGTTCAAATTTGGATGGCTCTACGTACCGTTGTTTTATCGCATTTGGAGAAATATACATACATTTATGCAAATTCTTCATTATTTAATTTTATTAAATTTAATACAGGGCTGCAAAATTTGGTGGCAACAGCTTGAAAAATGATTCAGACGTTTAATGTTTCCGACGCAAAATCGCAAAACGAAAAAACGAAGACAATAGTTCTTTAGGGACGAACCCCCTTTGGACTAAAAAAAAAATTCAATAAAATTTTCTAACAAATGTCCGGAAGTTTAAAATAAACAGTCTATTGCTAAAGCAGTTGTCGCTTTTCCCGCTAGTTTAAGAAAGGTTAAAAGTAACTGTCAATCGCAATCTTGATGCAGAATAAAATCAATCGTTATTGCATATATGTAAGTTTCTTTCTAAAATGGTTTATCAAACTTCCTGCAAATTTATAGTACCAGCTGTTTAAATAAAGTTAATAACACTTCAGCAAAGAGAGCAACAAATACTTAAGCTGATGCCGCAAAGTATACGCTTAGCAGATAATGAAAATTTAACTTTACGTGATTATTAATCTTACCCTACGAGAGCTAGTATAAGATTAAAAGTCAGATTTGCATACCATATGACTTAAATGCACGGCCTATTAAATACATATTTTATTTCGTCGAATTTATTTCGAGATATATTTCTCATTTCATTAATTCAGTTCTCACTTCGCGGCAAGAGAACAGTACATACAGACTGAAATTATCTTTCTTAAAAATTGAAAAATATAGAAAAACATAAAATACCAAATACAGTCAAAAAAAATCTGAAAACTTTCAGATATTATATTACGCCCAAAGGGCTGAATTTTAACGTTTTGCGTGTTACCTTTATTTATTAAATATCACGTTCTTTGCACTTAAAATTCAGTTCGATAGCAATATCGCAAAGTAATTTAAGGAGACCATATCTTTAGAATTTCCTATGCACAGTCTCGTGCGCTGGAGATAAAAATATGTTTTCCCTTACGGAGTTGCCAATGCTCGCTTTGAAATCGTTGAGTTTCTTAATTAAAAACTCATAAATGCTTTACGAAACATGAAAGGGTAATAAAGCTAATTCCAAATTCTAAATCTGGCCTTCCAGATGTTCATATTCGAGTGGAGACGTACGTTATTCAAAATTTTATGACTGTTGGTACCGTTGTTTTATCACAATGCGAGAAACATACATGCATTTATGAAGATTCTTCGTTATTTAATTCTTTAAATGTAATACAGGGCCATTACATTTGGTGGCAATAATTTGAAAGTGAATCAGCCTTTTAAAGTTTTCGACGCAAAATGCTAAAACGAAATTAACAGCCCTTCTGGGCTAACAATAAAAAGATTACAATTAAAATTACAGTTTCTACGCAAAAACGTGCAATTTGGTCAGCGGGTAAGAAGGCACGCTTTTGGGTGCACAAAACTGACAGTTTGCCTTTGGTCCCACTCCATAAAGATATTGAAAGTACAGAAACCGACTTAATTTACTATTCTGTTAAGTTTCAAATGCAAGCAAGTATGGCTGCTCAGTTACTCTTAGCCACACTTTAAATTGCTTTAGCTTTTAAACAACTTTTAAATTGTTCATAATTGCGTTTTCCATGCGGATTAACTAAAGGATGAAAGCTTTGACCAGAACATAAGAAAACATAATTCAATCGTTTTTAAAGCAAAAATTACACACTTTAACAACACACAAGAATAAAAAACTGAGCTCTCCTAGCTGAGTAACGAAGCAGGTGTATATATGTATATATTTCTATATTTCTGGAGTTGCCGATTGTAACCAAAAAGGGAGGTGCACATATGTACGTTATTGCAGTACCATATACAAAAACTAAACATTCTGAGGCTACTAGTTTTTGATTTATGTGAGATAAATATGTACTTACGTCCGTACATACAGACGTTACGGAAAACTCTCTTCTGAATCCCTTTTAAATTTATTTTACAATCCGTTTTGGGAAAACGAGTCTTTTATTACGTCCTTACGTCCAGATGTCACTGAAACATATCGTTAAATTGCATTCTATAGAGATCAAAATGGATATTTTCGTCGAAATATGACACCTGAAATTCTTCGCGATTACAGTACTTTCTTTCGTTCGTACAAGGAAGTAAAGATAACAGTGTGCTTTATAAGATCAGTTTAATTCAGTAAACTGCATTTTAATTATTTAATTAACTAACCAAAACGTAATAACATTTGTAATATGCATTTATTTGATGTTATACGCAATGTGAATAACATCTACAGAGTTATTTAGAAGAAGGGTAAGCAAACGTTAAAACCTGGGAAATTGGTCATGTTTTCTTTAATTTTAATAGTTTGTTGAAGGTTTAAATATATTGATATTATAAGTTAAAAATTACATCATATGTGTTATGGGTGCGAGCTAAATCGCCAGCCAGGAAGTATCTAACCAATTTAGCTTTTCTGCTTATGCAGCATTATATATCTATCTATATAAACATATATTATTGCGGAATGGACAGATGGAGTAAGATAGCTTCCCCGCAAAGCGGGTTTAGGGCTGCCAGAAAGTGGCAGGAAAATGTAGAGTCGCCAGATTTGACGCAAAAGCACCTATTCCGGACATTTGACGACAAAATTGGCGATATGCCATAGACGGAACGAGAAAATTCTAGAACGATTTCTTACCGGTTTTCCTGAGAATGTTCTCGAAGGCAGGTCAAAAGCTATAAATAATCTAACCCTAACGCGGAGTAGCAGTGTATCGATGAGTTTATCGTGAAGAGTATCTTGAGTAGCAGTAGTATACTGAGTTCAGTAGTAGAATTTTGAGTTCAGAGATTAGCTCGAGAACGATCGACCCAGCAGGAAGCCGCACTTTTGTGCTTTGCCGTGAATTGTTTCGGAACTTAATTTAGAATATCTTAAATAAGTGTTACGTAAGTGCGCAAACTGATAATCAGTTTTAAATGGACCCATGCATTTCCTCTTAGATACTGCAAGCATGTTCTATCCAAAACGCATTTTAAATTAATAATCTTATAAGTTTTGGGATTTAAGTTAAGCACTTTTCTTCTAGTTAATTCTTTTTAGTGACAAAACACGGTGTTGTTTTCAAGTAATGATGATCTCTCAAATCGTAAAGAATATTTTCTGCTAGAACTTTCAGAATCAAACTTTTAGATACATAACTGGAAAAGAGTGAAGCTGATTACAATGTTACCATGAAAAGAATGAGAATTCGTTTTGATGTTAATACGCTGGCTATCATAAAATAAGGAAAAATCTCAAAAATAGCGAGAATTCCCTCAAAAATAAACCAAATCGTGTAAGATTTTAATATGTTGCCAAGTAAAAGTAGCTAAATAGCACTGCAATATGAAAATTAGTGGCGCTGCACTTGGAATGCGTCATACGCGAGGAGCATAAAAGTCAATGTTTGAGAGCAGGCCCACATATTTCACTGTGATAGTGACAACGGAAATCTGAGATAGCCAATTCGTAACAATGATCTTCAGGCATCATTTGCTTGCAGAAATGCAGTGGAGAGCCATTGGGACATTAGGGGCAGGACAAAGTGAAACAGAAGTGGCCAGATGGCTAAATGTGAGTCCTTCTGTGGTTCATAGACTTTAGTCCTTCTGTGGTTCATAGACTTTAGTCCTTCTGTGGTTCATAGGCTTTGGAGGCAATTTCAAACCACAGATTCGGCATCTAAGATGTTCAGCCAAGGACGACCGATTGCTATGACGAGCGCCGATGACCGATATTTGACATTATGTGCACGCAGGAATAGAACCGCTACTCCGACTCTTCTTAGATAATCCCTTGCTACAGCCACCGGAAGGTTGATGCCAACGTCAACTGTGCGTAGAAGGCTTCACGAATGTGGTCTGTATGCAAGGCGACCACCCATTTGCGTGTCGCTCACGTCACGCCATAGGAGGGACCGTTTGTAGTGGACACGACAACATGTCCACTGGATGCATGATCAGTGCAGGGTTGTTCTCTTTACGGATAAGTCCAGGTTTAGTCTAGAAAGCGACAGTAGGCGTTATTTGATATGGAGAGAACCTGGAATCCGTTATCATCCGTTAAACATCCGTGAAAGACATGCATACAGAAGAGGCCGTGTCTGTGTTTGGGGTGGCATCTCTTTGGGTGGACGCACAGACATCCATGTCTTTCCAAGGGGAACCGTGAATGCTCAGGTTTATAAAGCTGACATCCTTGATGCTTATGTGCTCCCATATGCCCGGGCAGTGTGTGATGCTTTCCTGTTACAGGACGACAACGCAAGACCCCACAGGGCTCGCATCGTAGATGATTATCTTCAACAGGAAACAATTATGCGCATGGAGTGGCCAGCTCGATGCCTGGACTTGAATCCTATCGAGCACGTTTGGGATGCTTTAGGGAGACGTCTAGCTGCTCTAAATGAGCCCCCTCAACCTTTTATGGAATTGATAGACCACATAACTTAAAGCATCACACATCGCTGTATGTGCTGTATTGCTTCTAGACGCGATCATATTCCATAATGAAGGAACTTTTCCTATAGCAAACTGACACCTTCGATTTGTTCATTTTATACATGTGTTAATTTCTTTACTACCAATAATGGTCTGGTAATTTCTTTTTATGTTATTTGATACCTTACTATGTGTATTATTGTGGGTAAGTTTCATAAAATTCTACATGTAACTTTTTCAGTAATCGTGATTTTTCTTAATTTATGATAACCAGTGAATGTGTAAAAACATTAGATTTACTTTAAGATAATTACTATAGAAAATTTAAGTAACCTGTTTGTTTCTTTAAAGAAATTTCCAGTATTTTGGCATCACAAATATGATATTAGTACGATATATATTACGATATAAAACAAATATATATTAGTACGATAATATATATTTAGTACAACACACATTTGTTGCTATATTTGAAAGCGGGTAGATTTCTATTGCAACTATTTTGGAATTCTTTGCTGCAATTCCTTTTTGAGATAACTTATAGCCTAAGTAAGAAAGTTCCTGTGCCGCAAATTTATATTTCTGATGCATTTATTAATCCTGCTTCATTTAAAAACGAATTTTTTTTGTAAATATCTAGTATTTTGTATATCGTCTAGGAAATTATAATTATATTGTGCAAGTAAATAAAAGTACTCTTTCCAAGAATAGTTCTTAGTATAGTATCCATGGCCCTCTGAAATATAGCCGGTGCTTCGCATAACCCAGACGGCATCCTCAGAAAGGCATAAACGCCTGACTTTGTAATAAAAGCGGTTTGGGTCCCATCGTCTGATTTTACACAGATTTGAAAATATCCAGAAGTAAGATCCAGCGTAGTCATGTTATTTGTTGATTTAAACTTCCTAATTATGTGCCCTATTATAGGCAGTGGGTGAACGGGACATTTAGCAATGCTGTTTAATTTTCGGTAAACAGCTGCAAAACGTTATGGTTAATGGTCAGTCCGTGGGATGTTATTCTTTTTTTGACATAGTATTGCCGAGCTAGCATAATGGCTAGTTGTGGAAATTATCATCTTTGCAGCATTCCCTCTGTATGCTTTTCTCTGATTTCTTCTTTGATTCTTTCACAGCAGTACGGCTTTCTGTACGAGAGGGGCATTTCCTGTGATTATGTTATGACTAAGAATTTGACTGTGTGTAGGCGTATCGTTACATAATTTCGAAAAACCGCTTACCAGCTGTTACAGCTTGTGTTTTTCTTCAGAGCGTAGATGATTCAGATCCGTGCTCGGAGGTTTTCTTCTTTACCCTCAACTTCATTCATATCCAGTTATGCGTGGCTTCCTTTAAAATCTCATTGACCTTAATTATTGGAGCTTGCAGATTTTTCACAACGAAGAAAACTACTCTCTGCTGCTCATTTCTTATTTGAATGTGTATTGTAACGTTTTCTACACATCTCCACTGTTTGCCTTGGGCGGCAATAAGTTTTGCTACTTTAAAACAAATATTCTGTATCATTTAAAATGCTTCTGAAAACAATTCTCCGCCAAAAAATTACTTTGAGCTCCTGTGTCAAATATTGCATCCGCTGGCACGTTAATTAATAACATATGGCCTAAATCCTCATTGCAGTGAATGACAATATTCATCTTTGCTGCTCAATATGCATATGCGCTCACCATAGCGCAAGGATAAAATCTTGAAATTTCGCCGAGACTTACTTCCTACCTACTTCTCATCTTATTTTGCCTGTTCGTTGCCGATGTCTGGCGTTGAATCGAGTATGTCTTAATGTTTAAATATTTAGTCTCTTTAGCCGTGTTAGTAAATATTAGTCGAGATGTGTTTTCCCTTTTTTCAATATTAAATAAAATTGTTTTCAACTGTTAGCTGAAGTTTTGTTATTTTCAAGCCTTCCTGATGACCTTCTGATGGTTGTATTACAGGTAGAGTGAAATGTTTTATAACTACCTTATTCAGTTGAATCCTAGAGGGATTTCTTCTCATCCGGGGTAAATCAGCCAGCCACTTGTGGGGAATTAACTGAAAATAACACTAAGAAAACTGTAAAATTCAAATTCAGTTTAAGCTAACAGCCAAATTCTACGCAGATCAGTTTAACTGGAAGTTGATTCAAAACTTAACCAGCGTGAAATTCAATTGGCAGCATTACAATGCAAGGCTACAAATCTTATATTACTGCTAGGAAACTACAGGTCTTATCTTAGATAGTAAAGTGCCCTCGAGAGCCTCAACATGCTCTGGATTTTAATCTAAAAAGTTCTTTATAAATACTCCAGAAATAAATTTGCGGTGAGAAAATGGAAAGGAAAAGTGGCAATAAAGCTCCAAAACGTAAAATAACTGGTGGAAATATTTACTTCCAGCATTAAAAGTGCAAGAAAACAGTTTCATATTTCAATGGAAATGAATCGGTCAAACATAGAAGCGAAACTTTGGCATAAAAATAAAGTATTGAATTCCGCGTGTAATGTGCAGAATAAAATTACGATTGTAAAAAATACATCCTTTATTTATGCAAGGGAAAAAGTGCATCTGCTCATTAAAAAAACATCTCAACTACCTTCTCTCACTTGGCTTTGCCTAATGTTTAAGTTAGAATTCCTATTAAATGTCTAGAATAAATACTCTGCCTGTGAAAGCTAAAGTAAATGTTTAAAGAAATTTAAAAAATGCATCAGAGTCTGAAAGTAAAATCAATTCGATCCCATTTTTAAAGCTCTTAAATGGTGGCCATGAAGATGCTACTTGCTTGCAAACACGCTTCAACAATTGCATGTAATATAAAATACTAGAATGAGACAACTAAAGCAAACCAATTAATTACGTATTTCGAATAAGGTCCCGAGAGTCAATTAATTTAAGATTCAAAACGTAAACACTGGTAATAATCAAATTTATTAACTCGTAAACTAATAATACAGTAATCAATTTTGCACAGACCCTGCGCTTTTATTTAATTCTGTAACATTGATTTTAACAAGGTTAGAAAGGGTACTTACTCTCTAATTAATGATTCTGAGATGTTAGAGACTCTCACATGTCTCTGAGTGTCAAGCGTAATTCCCTCTTGTGTTACAAATTGTAAAAGGGAAATAATAGTATCCATAGACAGAATGAAAGCGAAACAAAATAGAAACAAAGTCAAATTTTATAAAACTGAAATAAGATGCATACTTGTTACTGAAAGGCGCATAATGTTGCAGAAATAATAAAATAGGTAATAGATTTCAATTTCCTTATTTCAAGATAAATAATGTAGTTTTCTGTAAGTTTTCATCACCCATAGTCTGTAGAAGGACCGTTCGTGTAGTACTGATGTTTCCTTCTGCATTTACACTTTGAGAGCTTCATTGCATATATTCCATTTTACGCTGTATTTTACATTATCAAGTGTTAAATTTTGTCAAGCATTTGTCTCTTATTAGTATGATTTTACATTTTCGCTTAATTTTATGCGTGTTTACACATGTTTATAATATCAAATATCTCTGGATGAGAGAAGCTAGCATTAATTTCTTGCTCCAATTTAAATAAGTAAATTTAAATATATATGTGTAATTAAAACAAAAAAAAATGCTCAAAACTAAATCCAATTCTGCGCAGCAAACTGGAAAAATTAAAAAACAAATATTAAATATTTATAAAATGAAAGTTAAACAATATAATTCAAATTATATTCCCATTGGAGAAAAGCGTTGGTAAAAAATACAAATGCAATATACCATTTTTAAAACATTGCTAGTAATTCAATCCTGATTCAATTTACCATAGAATTCAAATGGCATAAAAATAATTCAAAAAGATTTTATATTTCCCAGTACATCTGGATTGGTGCATTGTAAGAAGTAAAAGATTCAAACGGTCTTTGAATTAATAAATACACAAGTACACAGGAAGTAAAGTTAAAATACGATTAAAATTACAGCACATCAAATCATTCTCTGGATTCATCAGTGGAACCCCCAAAAGCTGCCAAGGTAAAGACACTTAAGCCAAATAATGCAAAAATAGAACCAAATTATTTATTTGATTTAAAGAATGTGTTATGACGAAATAAGTTCAGCAAATTAACTCCATAAGCAAAAATAATAGTAATACTGTAATCCGTATCAAATCAAGCAAACGATCCAAAACAAAGTCATTTATACACCTAAAACCAAAGTACAGAATTGATATCAAAATCACGCCAGAAGTAACAAAATTCCGGATAAAATCAAACTGCATTAATTATAAGGCACAAATTACACTCATAATTGGAATTCAAGGAAAAATGTAAATTGAAACAGGAATTTCTAAGTTTTTGATTATGTGTCATCTTTTAAGAAAAATACAAGGAACATTAAATTTTTAAAAAGGAGTGGCAGAGAATGCATTTTTTTCTAACTGACACTTCTCAGAGCGATCGATAGTTCGATCTATCAGGTGAAATGTCACTAAATTTGGTCCGCGGATTAATGATGAATTGGGGAAAATTCAGCAGAAAACGTTAGATCTGAAATTCTCCGATAGGGAAAATATGGCGCTCTTGCAGTCTACGCAGTTAAGAATTAGAAAAATGAATAATAAAAAATAAATTTCAGCAACATCGTATTAACAGAGCAAATGAATTGCTGCAAATGATTACCAAGAGTATTTTTCACTGCACCGTAGCATTTTATTCGCGCTTCGTCAGCCTGGACATAGACCTCTTTCAATGTGACCACACCTCTTGTGGACCAGACATTGCATCCAATATGCAACATTCTCGATGGCCGAATTTAACATGTCAAAGGAATACTCATCTCAACCCTGATATGTAACCTACCAAGATAAACCCTGGAATTCATATAACCGGACAACCACTTAGGTTTAGATCTGAGGAGCAGGGAGGGCATGCAAGTGGAAAAAAGCGGCCCATAAGTCTTTCTTTTATAAAATGATGGCACAATAGCCATCGCTATCGATAGATCAATGTACGATGGTGCTGCGCCCTGCATAAAAGTTGCCGTATATTGATGTGCGGTATCAATAGACCAATGGTACTGTGTGCTCCATCCTGCAGAAAAGTTAACTCACCCACCAACTACCTCTGCTGAAGATACGAAATGATAAAACTGGTCAGAATATCATGGTCCAGTAGTGAAATCTTCTGTGAATCCACACTAATACTGATATTTAGTGAACTTACGGAAATGTATGGGGTTGTTTGGTAGCTCTAATTCGGGAATTGTGAGTGTTAACAATCCATTTAGGTTTAATTTCTGCACTCAGCTCATCTTATATGAGTAGACGTGGGGAACCTTTTGCAAGATTTTCCATACCACTGAAGGATTTAAATCCAGTTGTTGCGCAATTCCCCGGGCTCTGCTAGTACGAAGAGTGATCTCATGGGTTCTGTCAACGAATGCAATCACGACATAAATAATTGTCTATTTTGCACCTGTTTTGGTAAGGATCGTATTTTTTCTAACTTCTAGATCATATCTTTTAACGCATTATTTAATAGAGGGCATTTACATGCGTTGTTATGACTTCTAAACTCACGAAGAGAGGCGGGTACATTAATTTGATGAAGGTAAAACAACTTTATAAGTAACACACCGAGAGATAAAATGAGGCGCATATTGAGCCCAGCTATCATTCGAAATTCCCTTCGGTGTTTTTCTCCTCATCTTCATAAACTGGACTATTGATGGTGGTGTCGTTTACGTCACCGTTTATTGGCATTTTCTAATTTTTTCTGTTTTTTTATGCAAGTTCTCAGCTGTGTAGAATACAAAAATGCTACATTTTTCCCCGTAGACAACGTTCGGAACTAATTTTCTCCCACGTTATCAATAGTTCCCCCACTAAATATGGTGGCATTCCAAATGATAGATCAGCTACAGATGTCTCTGACTAGTAAAAGTTTAAAAAAAAAAGAAATAACTCTAGAAAAGAATTTCCTCTAGAAAAATTCTGTATAGCTTCTATGCTCATGCTATCAAAACTGAGCAATGTATCGTTGATTAAAATCTTCAGCAATGGTTTATGAATAATTCTAAAGTAAAATACATTGAAACCTTTTATGATGGTCAAAGCATCATTAGCAGTTTCCTTCCGAAAATGGTCAATATTTTCGAGAACATTTTAATCCTTAGTGGCAATCAGGTATTTTAAAGTAAAGGTATCTTCAGAAGACAAAATCTGATCCAAAGAAATTCTATCCAAAGACCATAATCAGGGATGATCATCCCAGCAAATGTTCATCGTAGATATATTAAATTTTCGAATAATATATTTGTTTAAATATAATAAATTTGTCTTTCTATAGGACGTATGTTTTGTGAAGAACCTTTTAAGGGAATCTATTTCGCATTAACGTCTCAGAAGTAAAAAAGGTAAAAAAACATATGCATGATGCCCACTAAAGTTTGGTATCACCCGTTTAACTGCCGAACGGCTGCAGCTATAGTCATAAAGGTGGTGTCTAGATATAGTAAAGTGCCTATGCGCTACTAGATAAGATAGCTTACCACCTGGTGAAAAACGGCTGAATTAGCGTCCCTATTTCGAAAACAAAACGAGGTAGAAGAAAAGGTGAATTATAAAGGTAAAGAGCATCGTCGATTTAGTACAAAAAGATACCTTGTGCACATGAATGTTAAAAACAGAATTCTGAAAACGCACGTTTGTTTCGTCCCGATTTCCGAAACTGTGACCTCACGAAACTTGAACGAAAGGAGAAAATATTATCTGTCGGACCAAATACGAGCCCGTACCGTAGCACAATTGTATTACTTGTAATTCATAATCGAGAGGAATGTGGTCCAACCCGGCGGGGTATATCCTTGTACTGATTGTCATTACAAACGGAGTATACAATACGCAGATCGTGCAAATCGTGTCGCAAGACGTATCAACTCAACGTAACTTGAGCTTCGTGTCCGAATATGTGCATTATGCAAATAGTGTATGAAAAGTCACACCTGTTTACTTGAAAAACTATAAAAGAGATATTTACTCGGGGTTGCATGTTGAAGCTCATGGTAATTTAAGTGATTTTCAAACAATGGTTATTGAGATGGTTCTACCTTACGGAGAACGTGGGCGTAAAGGACGATCGGCAACGTTTTTCTGCAGGCCCGCATCCTTCCCACAAAAGCGTTCTGAGGTTGTAAAACGTTTAAGGGAGATAGGCTGCATGAATAGCCGACTTCGATCCGTCAGACCAGCTAAGATAGGACAGAACGGATAACCTGAAAATTCTTACCCTCACAAATCCAAACAGCAGCACAAAAGTGATAAGTGAAAACTGTGTTCTCTCACAAAGTCACGTTTTTAAAGTCCTAAATGAATTAGGTGCTCATCCTTACTGGCCAACACCTAATCAGGCATTACTGGACAGAGATGCAGAGAGACGTTGCACATGGTGCAATTTCGTCATGAATCAGACAGAGGTCCAGCTAACATTCTTGGCAGATAGAGTGTGGACGGATGAAGCATACATTTCCCGGAATGAAATGTATAATAGGCAGAACACCAATTACTGGGCACTGGAAAATCTATCATGTTTTGCTGACCTTCGACATCAAATCCGGTTTTCGATTAATGTTTGGTGTGGAATTTATAACAACAGGCTCATTGGTCCAATATTTTAACAGGGTAGGTTAACGGCCATACGATATTTAGAACTTCTGCAAGACATAATACCCGATTTTGTTGAGAATTTGCTGTTGCTTGAATTCCGGAATGAATGATACTTCCGAACAAATTAAAACTTACTTTTCATCAATAAAAAAGTAAGACGAAATACAGGTACAGGAATTACAAATGACCAGCTTTTAGAAATTATAAAATTTTAATTATTTTCCAATGAAAATTCATTTTTAATACGACCCACCTGTGGCAGCTGGGGCAATACTTTTTTCCATCAAAAAAAAAAGAAAAAAACAAATTAAGCCATGTAATTTTGAATGTCTTTTTTTTTGTAAATTCTGCATGTCAGTTAATTAAATGTTATGTTATTTTATTTTCTGAATGGCACGTGTTCTGAAAGGTAATTTGTTCATAGAATATTCTTTCCCCTATACACATTTCAATTAAGTTATTTTTCCTAAAGGCTTTAAATAGCCTGACGTATCGCAGTCTTAAAGTTTAGCTAATTTATTTCTTTAAATAAATGCATGACATTATGACCAGTTGCACACTAGAGAGCTAAACATACAATATATTTTCATATACCCTGTATACGAACCACTTCCTTTCTTCAATATACAGTTTTCTCAGGTATATGTTAACTATATTTGCCATTTTTATACTACATTTGTATTTGTTGAAGAATATAAGACAAATAAAAGCTTCTAAGAGAATCCCTTTGATCTGAGATAGAAATATGAGTATTTAACATCTTTTAAAAATAGTAATAAAGTTGCAAATGTTGAGGAATCAGCAAAAGCACATATTATAAACCACATAAATTAGATGACTTCACACCACATAACAAATACTACTAAAAAGTAAGATAAAAGGTATCAATCATCCAGAAGCACATCTTTTGCATAATTCATAGCTTTTATCTCTCAAAGCATTAAAATACAGCTTTAAAAGCTTTAGTTCTCATAACTTTTATATATCCAAATCTGCTAAGCGATTCACTGTTTTAATCTGAAAAATAAATTTACGATCTCACTGAAAATTCTTTAAAACTGAGAATTTGCCAGATACGTCAAGTTAATTTATAGGTTTTATGTCTTATTGAATAATAGAACTTGCCAGTCGATCTTTTGAATACATTGGTTTTGCAGGGTAATGTAATACAACAAATTCTAGCTCAACGAAACGCGAAAAAGGGAAAGGCTCGAGGCGTTTATAATAACAGGAATGCATACTGTCATCATACGTAAAGAAATGGTTTAACTGAAAATATATTCATTTTCCTAACCTCTATTTTGTTTTTTGCCGACGAATAGAACAGAAGATTGTAGCGGAGCATATCTACTCATATTGCCTTCTCGCCTCTCCCCAGCCACCTCGTAACATAAACTTCTTAACTTCAATAACTTTAACGAAAGAAAGCTGAGGTCACGAAAGCTGAGCTGTTTGCGAAAAGGTAGCTCATATGGTTTGCTTTATTATTTATTTCTTTAATACGACACCACACCATTTACCAGTCTTTAATCAAGCGCTCTTGACGTAAATTTGAATCATGTGTCACGCCATGAAGTATATTTTTAACTTTCAATTATTTATAAAAAGGGAATGCTTTAGAAAATATACTTTGGAACCTAAATGCCTTCTTAGCCGTGTATGCAGAAATAAGCTGACAGTTTAACATGTTTTAAAAGGTTAATTAACTTTGAAACTTATTAAGCACTTTGGGTATTGAAATAGAAACCTGTACAACAAGAAAATGTATGTCATTAATATTGTAGTGAATAAATGTCGTACTTTTGTCACTCTTTAACTAATTGGGTTTATTCTTAAAAATTCTTTCTTCTTTAGGGAATTATATAACAAACCAGACTGACGATCGAATTCAGATCATGCTTAAATTTACAGCCATCAAATTTCATGTCTTTCCACCAAGAAAGCAGAAACGCTTGCAAATATGTACTTCAGAATAATTAGTTTGCAATTCGAGTGTCATTTAGAAAATAAGAATGCAAATAAATAAGAACGAGCCTGGCATACGGTTCAAAGAAGGAACAAACATTTCTGTAATATGACTTAACAGAACAGTTCTCTACTAGTTATGCTTACAAGCTATCTATGACAAGTTAATCATTCATCTTCGAAACTGTCGTTTAAGCATAGGAAAAAAATAACAAAAGATAATAAAAATAATGAATTTCAATGTCGTTCAATTTTTTTATGTTTGCATAAGAATTAAAATAAATTACATTGTGTAATGAGATTCTTTTAAAAAAAGTGGCCTTCTATCAAAAATTTAATGAAATGTGGTATTCGAAATACGATTTGGCCTTCATGGAAAATAAATTAAATGGTGTGACGTCAGAAAATTTAATCAGACCATTATGCTTTGAAGCTTCTGACCCTTTTCTGTGTCGTTAATAACTTTATTCCTATACATACGACTCCAGTCTTGTCTTTGAATGGGGCAGAAATAGAATCTCTTGAATAAACATAAAAGTACTAGAGAAAGAATTAAACAATATCAATCGATGAATGTTAGCAACGAATGCATATTCTTTTATGAATAAATGCTCTTTAGGAGGAATAATTAGAATAATGTATGTTTCATGTGGTAGTTATTATAGAAGAACCTAATAAATTATTTTTATTAATGAGTCTTATATTATAGAAAAACGTATTCTCCCTGTGAATTTTCATCCATTAAAATTTCACTGGATAATGTTTGAGAATGGAACTTGATAATTGCATACGTTACTTCAGTGCATTCACGCGTGCAATGCGTACACTTGATTTAACTGAAAATATATTTGTCATTAAAATTAAGAACTGTAGATTACTTTATGTCAATTTCTAATTTCAATCCGCGATCCACAAACAGTGAGATTTTTCAAAAGCTAAAAATATGTCTGTTTTAGATCATAATACCTTTATAAGTAAGATTAGGTTAGGTTATTTATATACGGCAACGCAAACACGGATTACCTGCCTGACGGGAAGAGAAGCCTTCGGGGATGCTTTTCTAAAGAAAGCTGGCTCGTATTCATGGTACTCTTGCGGAAACAACCATGCAAGCAGCCCTTTTCACTGCAGGTAATTAATAGAAACAAAAATACTCGCACAAGTATAGCTTTCAATACTCGTATATTACTGTACTATGAACAGCTGACAAGATTTACATTTCTGAAGGTAAAGTACCGTCTGTTACGAATTTCATCAGTGATAAAAGTGAGAGAAAATCTTTTACAAAAGTAGCCGAAATGTGAACTTTAATCTAAAATATATTCATCCCTGCATTAATGCCCCGTTGCTATCAACAGAATGCCATACAGCATGTGGCTGATTAAATTATGCTAATCTTGAGGCTAAACGTTACGCTGATCTAATAATACCGATGATCAGTATAAATGATATCTCATTTTACCAACAGTTTATATTATATTTTAGTTAGATAAATCCACACATATCATAATTTCTTCGGAATTCATCTAGTGACTTTCGATGACGAACAAGGCAAAATCCATCTTCGTACTAGATTCTATAAAGGTTCAAATGGTGTAGAGTCTTGAGTTCGAGCTGGCCAGTCTATTCTATTATTTCCGGTGAGCTGGTTGACTATGGCTGCTATATATGTAGTTGCATATTATCCTTTACGAAAGCAAATGAATTACTTACGATGAAAGTAAAAAAACTCACGTTTTCACCAAAGACATCATCTCAGACCATCACAGAGTTCAGAGATTCATCTCTGAACAGCAAAATTTCACGTAAGCATTAGAAACATTCCAGCCTAACCCAGGACCCTATGATTTTAGTAAATTCCTCTTTGGGAAATGTTTGTATCAATATTTTTCTTCTCTCAAGAGCATAAAAGATGTGAGTCACAGTGTAGATATTTTAAGAATACATCTGTGACGCCCAGTGCAATCATATGTAAGCGAGCAAGAATATGAACAAAATGACTTCTCGGAAAGAAATATTATCAATGGAATCTGATACCAGATATCTTTACCTCTGATTAAGATTTGTGAAAATTTGCAAATATAACGCTGATTTTTGTTGTTTGAATTTGGAATTAATCTTTACCTCTGTTACTACAAAATAATCGACAACATGATGAACCAGGATTTCAGTTCTTTTAACAGGAACGCTTGATTGCCTGAGGAAATTGCAGCCAGTGGATGAACTGAGACTTCCCTTTTAGGAACTGTAATTCAAGATTTGGTTTCCCAAATGCTAATAACCACCTTACAATTTCAGCTTGTGACAGGACGATTTCCATCGATCTTCTGCTCATCATTTCAGTGAAGTAGGTAAATGGCATTTCTGAGATTTCATCGTCAATGCTGTAGACTTCAACAAGCGGAAGTATCCGATGGCAGTTAAGTTAGATTGAGAGTAATGCATCTAATAGCAGAGAGAACGATACCGCTGTAATTCTTCTCTATTAACGATGCAAAAAATAAGATTCATAGTCATACATTTTTCAGTCTGATGCGATATGGAACCCACATAAAAAATTTCGATTGAAAAAAAAGCTAATTCTCTCTCAAGCAAGAATGGCATGCAGTTTTTAATGATTTTCTTCTTTCTAATCAAATGGCTGTAAAAGCTCAGGTTCCACCCAATATTTCACCTATATTCACATTTAGTCGATTGAATGTGGCAAAACAATCATCATAATTGATCAGAAACCAACAACGCGATCAAACAAACAAACAAACACACAAACAGACACTCTTCTTTATATATATATATAAGGAAGAGTGTCTGTTTGT
>KK122583.1:0-12530 GCA_000611955.2 Stegodyphus mimosarum | reverse complement strand
GGGAAAGATGTAAGGTTTATCCTAATTTTATTAACAGTTATTTTAAGTTATGCACCTTTTCTATCAGGTCTAATTTCAGCTTACAATTTCCTATCAGAATGTAATTTCAGAAATCCAGTTAATGCAAATGAGTAGAGTACTGTTTAAGTCGATGTTTTGGCGAGAGACAGTCTGATTTTCCTGATTGCCTTTTTGCTACGTTCTCTTTTAGCTACCATGCTCGGCCATAATTTATGACTTTGCTTAGCTTCGTCGATTTTATTAATATTTAGGCGCCAACTACTTAGAAACCTTATAGCTTCCGCTATATCTTTCAGATACCTTTAGTTAAGCTTAGTTTAGTTTGAATTTCTAATTGTTTAAGTTCAAGCCCAAGTGGAGGCTGTGCGTATACTCCGAGTAGGAGTTGATTGTATTTATTCTGAGAAATAAAGGGTAGTTAACCCTTCTTACCTGTTTGTTCTCAGATTTAAAGATTGAACATTGGAATTAAATAAGTAAAACCCCACAATGTATAAAAGAAATTTAACAAATAAAAAGAAACAGTCTTTCACAGACGATTCAGCGCCGCTTACTTATTGGGCATGCGCTACTCGTAAACATTCTCCTCTGTCCGAGACAGACTGGCGACAATATTTCCTACTAATACGAAACACTTAATTCCTCGAATACCGTCAGAGATATATTTTTCATCAATTAATTCTGTTCTCAGTTTGCGACAAGGCAAAAATATATAAAACCTCAAAATTAAAAATTGAAAAATATAGAAAAAACAGTAAACACCAAATACAGAGAAAACAATAAAAAAATTAAAATTAGAGTTTCTATGGAAAAAGCAAGTAATTCAGCCAGCAAGCAATAAGGTAGATTTTTCGGTGCACAAAATTGAGTTTAATTTTGGCCCACTCGGCAGAAAGAGACTAATGGCACAGAAACTGAATTCACTATTCTGCTAAGTTTAAAATGTAAAGAAATATGGCTGTTATGGCAAACAAAAATTAGGCTTAATTAACCTTAACCACACTTAAACAACTTTTAAATTTTTAATAATTCTACAACTGTTGCATACAGGTTAACTAAAGGCCTAAACACCTTACCGAAAGAAAAGGAAAACATAATTCAATCATTTTTAAAGAATAAATGCGCAATTTACCAACATATAGGAATAAAAAAACTAGTTCACAGAGCCGAAAAGTATATAAATATACCAAAAGTATATTTATATACTTTTGGTGCGGCCGATTGCAACCAAAACGGAAGGTGTACAACTACTTGTTATAGTGGTCCTATATACAAGATTTCAACGTTCTCAGCCTATTCGTTTTTGAGTTACGCGTGATAAATACATACGTACACTGCGAAAAACAAAAAAAAGAACAGTTTTATATTTCCCGTTCTACTGGGTCGATTGACAAAATTCAAATTGCGTTTTTGATGTCTCGATAGCACGACTTAGGATATGTATTACATTTATATATAGCGTTGTTCTAGTATAGGTATTTTGACACGAAATCGGACTTTTTCTGAAATAACATGCCAACGTTTTTCCATATTTCGATTCTACGACTCAAATTATGCCAAAGTGCCAAGTTTTGTAAAAATCGCACTCGCAAAATTGTAGCTCCTCAGTGTTAATTGAATTTGATATACATTTATTAATATCTCTTTTTTTTATTAAACTTAATTGATTCCTTCTTTCACGTTTCGAAATTTAGGTTCATTCTAAATAAATTCACCCATTTTTATGATTTATTTTTAAAATTTATATATTTAAATAATTTTTATAAATTTTTCGAACAAAAGTTTCAGTTGTAATCTCTAAAATTTTTACCATCACCTTAATGTGAGATATATTTCTAAGTATACCTGCAAAAAAATAGAATTTTTATTCAAAAGTTCGTAAGATATCCGTGAATTTACATATTAGCACGCTTTGAAATTTTTCATATTTCGTAAAAGCGATAGTAACACAAATATTGTTTACGCAGTTTATTAAAATTATTTTAAACTATGAACGGTACCTTCTTTTGCGCTCTTCTGCAATGAAAAAAAGAAAAGGAAAAGAGGTTGCTATAAATTCAGAAGTTCGCCAAGTAAATTATTTTTGGCGAAAAATAATTTACTGAGCTAGGATAAATTTTTAATTTCTCCGTAAATTTCGCACCAGATTTTACAAAATTTAATATTTAGGCATAATTTGAGCTGTGGACTCCAAATGTGGAAAAAACAATATTGGCATGTCATTTCAGAAAAAGTCCAATTTTGTGTGAAAATACAGATGTTATAATGATGCTATATATAACTGTAATATATATCCTAAATCGCGCTCTCGAGAAATGAAAAACGCAACTTCGTCAATCGGCCCAGAAGAATGAGAGACACAGAACTGTCTCCCTCTTTTCTCCCGCAGTGTACGTACGTTTACGTCCATACGTTTTTTTCGTGGCGTGTACGCACGCTTACATGCGTACCGACGCCTGAAAAATATCTTCTGAATCCATTTTAAATTATTTTTATAATTCGTTTGGAGAAAAGGTGTCCTTTATTTTGTCTGCCCTTACGTACAGGTGTCACGCAAAAACATTGTTAAATTGCATGTAAAATGGATATTTTCGTTATAATATAATATCTGGAGTTTTTCGTGATTACAATACTTCCTTTACTTCGCACAAGAAAGTAAAAATGGCAACGTTACTCTTAAATTTGGTTCGACATCTGATAGGTTTCTGTATATATTTAAAAACATTTAAGGGTCTAGAATACTGCTCTACATTTCTAAGTTGCAATAAAATGAATTAGAAACTTAATTATCTTTGTGCCATAAATAAATGCCCTTGACTACAGGATAGCCCAAAATCTATCAGTTATACAGTCGCAAATCTCTGTTTCATAAGACAGTTCATTTTATGATTCAATATCTGAATCTAGTATTTCTGTCTCTAATTATATACTGTGCAGCACCGCTTATATGTCTTTCAAGGGATCATTTACAAACGATGTATAAAAAAAAATTTTAATTTGCAGTGTGAAACATATCTATATTTGTTGCCCAATTTTGATACTACTATCATAGTACTGATAACACAAATTTTATTATCGTACTTTTAATTTGTTAAAAATATTAGCTATGATCAAAAAGTTTTAATATTAATATTTTAAATAAATATTTAATTAATATTAATATTTTAAACATTTTAAACATTTTTGATAATTCAAATTTTGAAATTGATATTAATACAAATTTAATAATATCATAAGAACGCAAAATTCTGTACATAGTTACGTAAAATTGAAATAAAAGTCATACTTTGGCTGGAATTATCATCTTGAAAAATGTAACCCTTTTTTTTCATTACTATTTTAAGGCAAATTTTAACACTTTCTAAAGAAGTCATTCATTGTGGTCTGACGCGTCTTTTGATTCTGAATATGAAGCAAAACACTGTGAATCGCATTCAGTTCTTAAAATGTTTCTCCCTTGTATTATTACACACAAAGAAATTATTGAAGGTGTCAGTTCAGCAGACAGCATTTTCAGGAGAAGATGGAGGCGCTAACACTTTCATTACAGAAGTATTAGTATCGCATATTACAGAAGTATTAACTTTTCCACAACTATATGATGATATCCAGTTTTAGCAATCAATTGACATATTTCATAGGAAGCCATAAATAAATTTTCAGAAAAAATAAACTGAAAATGATTCGAAATACAGTCTGTTTACTAGCTATTAATTCTTTCTTTATAAAAAGAGGTCTATCGGTTTGTTATTGTATTTCGGATAATTTAATTCCAAAAGCCGATTTGAAAGTTTCATGGACCCCTTTATAAAGGCCGTGTGATAAATAACACGCTATGGTTTTTCCTTAGAGAATCTCATGAAATTAAATTTTATGTAATCGTCACAATATTGTCGAATCCAGGATGTTTTCTTCTTTTTGTATGTGTAATGGATAACACCTTACGTGGCTGTTTGTTAATGCCATGCTTGAACATGGAGCTCGAGCGTGCCTGAACATTACTTAACTGTTTACTGTTAGCCTAATCCACAAAAAAATTCCTGTCTGGGCCTGATGCCACCTACATACGATAGTGCAAATGGTCCACAAAACTTTGTACATAGCAATTGAGTACTTGTACAATTATGAAATAAATTAAAAATTCAAATTAATATAACTGCACTACGGTATGTATCTTCATAAGAGTGGTGTGTTAAATAGAATCAATATAGTATAATTTTTATACTATGGACTTTTGAAAACTATGTGATTACAACAAAAGTATGCATATACGAACTCTATGTAAAAATATACTATACGTTAAAAAGATTTCTTTGCAAGAAATGTCAGCCGGACTTCTTCTGTTCCAAGATAGGCTATTCGAGAAAGTTAGTAGGAAGAGACAACACGTGGATCACCTGTTGGTAAATATCTGGTGTCTCCCTTACTTGTACCTGTACCTGTCTGGACATCATGAACATCATTTGATTTATCAGTTATAATTGGCACACTGTTGTTGCTTTATAACCATTCATCCACTGATAATTAATAGTAAAAAAATACAAAAAATTACATGCAGTAGCTGAACCAATAACTAACAGATGATGACTGAGAATGAGAATAAAGCTGTGTCCCCACCAAAATGTTGACTGAAATAGAGCAGTCGGTCTTAGCAATGTTGTCTAGCTCTCGTCTAGACTCATTGTCATTCCTCGCAGACAAAAACATTGGTTTGACCTGCTGCTGTACTCCAGTCAATGTGTAATCAAGTTTGGGTGGCACCTTAGATAACATTAACCCCTTTACCTTACTGTATAAGTTGCAAGAGTCTGTGCCATAAATACCAACAAGGTCGATCACATGTCGAGCCATTTCATGGTTTGGCTGAGCTTTCAGCCTTCATATTACAGAGCTTTTATATTATAGAACTACCAAACGTTAATGCACTGTTACTGAACTGCTGGTTACGCTATTGAATTGCCATAAAAGTGAAAGAATTGACTGGTATTCCACCCAAAGTAATCAGATAGAGAGTTATATTGTTAACATTTCATCTTGGAACATCTAGGAACATCACAACTGGTAAAGACCATGCAAACCTGGCGCCTGTCTTTTGATATGTAAATACATGTGTAAGGTAATATCAATTTTACTTTGCAAGCTCTTTCATACACAAAGACTAGAAACTTATCAGTGAGCAAAAGTTGTTTATATTCTTGAACTAGAATTTATTACAGATTTTATTTCGCATAATTTATCTTTATTGTTAGCCGAATTTTTATTTGAAAGAATGCAAACATGTAGTTATTTTTAAAAATCTGTTGCAAGGCATCTTTTTTATGAATATCGGAGTTCCTATAACTAACGACCCTCTTACAAGTAAATTCACTTGAATTGTTGATTTTTAACTTTAGGCTTTATTATACACGTTGCAAAATATATTTTTGTTTCAGCACAATATACAGAAAACCAAAACGGGTTTATTTTTCGTCTGTTATTTAAATTGTTTGCTATGTGGTTTGAGTATCAACTCGTTTCGTGACAATATTTTCCCAAAATGTATGGCCACATAATATGTCTCTAAATGTCTAACTAGTATTTTTTCATCTGCCTGAAAGTTTTCACTTTTATTCTAGTTCCAGATGTTTAGTTTATTAGGTTATTCTTTCCAAATTCATATCTCTGATTGTCAAGGATTATTGTGGTCTTCCTCCTCGATGTCATCTTCACTAACCAGCCACCTACAATGTGTTAGGGCAGGAAGTAAAATATCACAACTGTCACTATCACTACTTAAAATATGTATCAAATCATCGCTTACGATGTTGGCAGAAGCTTCCCTAACCAAAGCTCAATATTCTTTTACGAAGACCTGCGAAGTCAGAACTAAATTAATTGAATGAGAAATATACCTCTAATGAAATTCGAGAAATAAGTGTTTCGTATTAGCAGCAAATATTGTCTCCAGTCTGTCTCGGACAGAGGAGAATGTTTACGAGTACCGCATGCGCATGAGGTAAGCGGCGCTGAATCGTCTGTGAAAAACTGATTCTTTTTTATTTGTTTCATTTCTTTTATGCATCATTTTAGATTTATTATGGTATTTGAATAGAACACGTGGCAAAAATTAGATAATACTTCAGATACATTTTGTGCATTCTGAGTTATAAAATGAATGAGATATAACGCTGTTAAGTGAACCTAGCGACAGAGTGTCGCTATGGTAAATAAACATAGTGAATTTTAAAGAGTGCATTTATTCTGTTGTGGTTTATCCGATTCCGACGAAATAGTTTTAATTCAATTCTATAAGTTTAAATGGAATGCAGAAAAAGTAACAGAAAAAAAATGCCTATAATTTAATATTCCGTACAAGGAAGTCATGCGATGTACACATCAGATTTTTTCATCTTTCTTTCCTCATTGTCCATGTTAAGAGTCATCAGAATTGAGTTTAACTTTTGACATTAAATTTTAAATGAGAAAACATTAATCTAATAATACAACTGTTTTTCCACACAAAAATATGCATATGAATGAGACCAGGAAAATTAACAAAGGTTTGTCGCGTGTACCCCAAATGATGCATCACGTGTCTACCACGCTGCGTTTATTTTGGTCCGATTGACACACTACATCTCTCACACGAATGTGTTTATTTTTGGCTTGACGTCGCTCACTCGACAATAAGCTTGAAATTTTAGTATCATGTATCATCTATGAAAACATTACATTATTAAATGTCGACCTCATCTGATTATTACTCAATTTCATGTTTCTCTTATATATAAAGTTAGAAATTTCGTTGATCCAACGTTTTGCTTTTGTTCAGATTACTGAAGTTTTCGTCTAGTGCCGGGAGAATTTATATTCGGTGTAAATACGTGTATGATTGTATTTGCTAATCATTTTTATTGTTTATTTAAGAATTTAAATAAATATATTTAAATTCTTTCTGCTCTTGATATGAGCCTAAGTGACAACAAACGTTTTCTTGTTCTCGGTTTCGTAGTTAATAATTTTCTAACTAATAGAAAATAAATAATAAATTTTAGTGTGGCATTTAATACCATTTATTTCTGAGTAATTAATGGGTGGTCAAAACATCTGGTATAATCATTACAGCTTAAGAAGAAGTAAAGTTGTTATTGAATTAATTTATTAGAATTGATATTGGTATTTGAGTAATAAGAAACTTTACAACTTTGAATTAGATACGACAGTATTTAAGTAACTAAATTTTTAAATTTAAAACCATCTTTGTAATATATGGAGAACTAAATAACGCAGGAATTAATTGATAAAATTTTTAATAATTCAGATTGCGTAGCTTAAAAAATATAAACAATATAACAAAAATAAATTGATTTTAGTTTAACTTATGATAAAAGTTATCATTAGTGTAACAAAATAAGTATCTTTGTAAGGTTTTAGTTAAACTAACAAAGTTTTATTTTAATTTAAATCTTTCTATACCTTCTCATTTTCAACTTCCCGTTAGAAGGAGCGTGTTTTCAGCTTTATGCTAATTTGAAGTGGAGCCAAGTTATATTTAAACCAGAGGTAGAAACCTTTCAGGGTGAGAGAGCTTTAGTCTCAGACCACAATCACACTATTCGACGTTATCTTGACTAGCTAGCCTTTAAATTCTAAGCCATAGTGCTTTTACGTGATTGCTTATTGAAATAATTCCAAGTGCGTCAGTATTAGTAAATCTTGCTAAGCACCATTTAGTTTAGAGGCCAACCTCGCGTTATAGCTCTGTCAGCGACGACTTTTTAATTTCTAATTAGTTTTAGTTTAAATTATTTGATTGTTCATTTTAGACCAAGTGTGGTCTTTACTTTCTGTATCCCTCCCGAGTTGGGAAATGGTTTGTAAATAATAGTGATTTAATAAAAGAGGATTTTAAATCCCTTTCAAGTGCAGTTCTTCTACCACTGAATCACAACATTCTTCTACCACAGAACATAGCTGCATTCAGCTCCCTGTTCCAGATCAGGATTTAAGGAGTTCACGAAGATGTTTGCCAAGAATATGCACCGAACACTCAGTCCTGACATCTTCACTTCATTCACTAAATCATTTCACTCACTCAATCAAAACTTCAGTATTTTTAATATTAAAGTACTTTAACTTTTTACACATTGTTCAAAGAATAAGGTATATATAATTTTAGAATTTACATAAAGGATTATATAATTCAAATTAAATTTAACGTGCATGCAATTAATTTTTTTATCCATCGCTTCAATCAAGTCTAATTAAGATCCTACTTAGTAGGAGTTGTCTACAGAGGTAAAAAAAACAATTAAAATCGATAATGTTTATTTAAGCAAATATATGTTTTCAACATCTACAATGAGAAAGACATCCGTATTCGTTATTTGCACATTTTTCATCAATATGTTTCGTACTCGTTAATATTAAAAACATTTCTTAATTTTTTATTTGATGTGTATAATTTAGAATGTCCTCAGTTTTAAAAGCAATCCCCATTAAAGCCTAGAAATACGTTTGATCAGATGCTAGGAAAATATATAAATAAAAATCAGTATACTGATTTATAATTCCAATTGCTTCTTGTCGCTGTCGTGCTAGTATTTTATATCCAGAAATTTATTTCTTTCGTTTCTCATGTTAAGTGTCATAATCGTTTTTCCAAAACTCAGCTATCCCACCTTGCCACAAAAACCACCTTTCTCATTCAGCATTTGTTTCTTTCAGTTTCCTTTGCTTCAGTCGTAGATCTAAAAATACTGTTTAGTTAATCTACTGTTTCTAATTATAAATATTACTTAAAAGAAATGAAGCAAATCCATGGACAAGTCAGATCGTGTCTAAGAAGACTGAATACTGGGAGTTTAACCTGGCTTCCTTTTCATTCCAGGAGAGCGGGCTGACTGCATGTTTGACTTTTTGTGGTTTTCCTCATATGTCACTTGAGTACGAGTCCTCTAGAAAGTCCTCCACCAAGGCATTCTCCTCTTATGCAGATAGCCGTCGTCGTTTGCCATATTCAAATAGCCTAAAGTTATAAAGATATGTAAATAACATGTCCAAAGTGAATTCAATATGCATATTCAAAGAATTATTCAACACAATTATGCTAAAATTATAGCATATGAATTTAAATATATATATTTTAATTTAGTATATATATATATATTCAAATTCAGTACGTATACTCGAAGAATACAACATGTAAAATAATTATATATAAACATATACATAAATAAATTGGAAATAAATCAACGGTATCAGAAGAGTAAAATGATAATAATAGTAATAATAAAATTCTGAAAGCTTTCAGATTTTATATTACGCCTAGAAGGGCGTTTCTTTAACGTGTGTTACCTTTATTTATTTAAGTACCATGGCCTTCTCAATTAAACCAAATAAAATTCAGCAGCAATATCACGAAATATTTAAAAACAGCACAACAGGGTGTTTTTAGAGTTTCCGATACAGTCTCGTGTGCTGCAGATAATTTTCTTTGCGTACAGTGTTGCCGCTATTCGCTTTGAAATCGTTAAGTTTCATAATGAAAATTCGTTAAAGTTTTAAAAAAATTGAAATATATAATAAAACCAATTCGAAATTCAAAATTCGGGCTTCCGAGTTACCATATTCGGTTGGAGAATAATGTTATTCAAAATTTGATGCCTCTAGGTACTGTCGTGTTTTCACAATGCGAGAAACATTCATGCAGATTCTTCTTTACTTAGTTTCTTTAAATATAATAATACATGGCGATAATACTTGATGGCAACAGTTTTGCGGGTTTGATCATATTAGTATATTTCATAGCAGGTTCAGCGAGTTTGATCATATTCAAACCCGCTGAATCAACGGAGAAAGTGAAACGACGCAAAATGCTGTTTTGAGAGTAATATTCCATTCGGTCTAACGCCCCTTTGGGCTAACAAGAATGATTGGATAGCTCAAAAATCTATAATAATGTGTATTTTCTATTAAGTATCACGTGGGGGGCACGTAGCTGACTTCTTAAGCTTTACTAAGGCCGGACGTGGTGGCCACTTTACTGCGGAAGCACCTAAAAGGTGGACCACCACTCCTATGAAAGGAGGGACAACTATAGCCATGCCTTCTCCGAAATATGGACCCAGACATCTTCGTTATACCAGTAAGCTCCCCTAAACACTACACCGACTGGCCGGCGTAATCATTTGCTTAAAAATGTAATTTAATATCAAAATAAAATATTTTATGATTGAAAATGCATTTTTGTTCAAATACATAATGTAATGTATAAGGTATTTCTCCTGCCTTCTTCGTATGCCTTCGTGGTGTAGTGGTCAGCACGCTCGGCGCGTATTCGAGAGGTCCGTGATTAGAGTCTCGGCGAAGGCATTGCTCATTTTTCATCTCTCCTGCTTTAAAAAAAATAACTAATGTCTCTACAAGTGGCGCCCGAACTAAAAAAGGTGGTGGATGATGATTCCCCAGCACTGAAATTTGGCAACTGGGTCCCTTAATCTCCAGTCACCCTTTAAAAGAGGGAGTATATAAGGTATTTCTCCCGCCTTATTCGCATGCCTTAATGGTGTAGTGGTCAGCACGCTCGGCGCGTATTTGAGTGGTCCGTGGTTTGAGTTCCAGCGAGAGCATTGCTCATTTTTCATTTCTCTTTGCAATACCGTAATGACTCTACAAATGTTCAAAAATAAAATTTTCTTGAAATACAGATTGCTTAAATATTTAAGCCGATTTTTACAACAAGCTAGCATACTTCGGATAACTGAAGTGAACGAATTCACAGCGGATAACTGCAGACCTATTGTATTTATAATGCAGCCCACTGTAACGGAAAATAAACATTCTCATTCTTAGCCTAGTTGTATTAATGGTTTGCATTGATTTTCCATGGAAACGATTAACACTTGATCATTTATAGTAGTTCGAAAACCATTTAGTCATATACATGTAATAAATGACTAATTGTTACAGGATCAAAAATGTAATCTCATATTTTTGCATGTTCTTTTCATCAAATTGTATGCATTATATTATAATTAATTTTAAGCATTATTATAGATTAATTATTATAAACTTAAAATGAGTTACATGGTTAATTAATGTCATAATAAAAATGTTAAATTAAATTACATCGCTAAATAAATAATAAATGAAATTTTCAGCAATTCAGAATGCGTTTGCTTACTTTTGTGATAATTCCAAGTAATGCAAATGAAAATATATTGCGATTTTAGCAAGTGTCATGAAACAAACAGAAATTTAAAAAGTATAAATTTTCGAATATTCTAAAACCTCTCCCAGAGGAATTTCTACTTGGTCTCTTATTTTGCAAGAACAACATTACCATTGCAACTGCATTAACAACTTGAAATTTTTGCTCACCAACTCTCTGAACTATTTTATGCAGAACCGCGTTACGTTGTTGGAATCTGTAGATCAAAAAGTAATAATTTGTATTTAAGGAGTTAAGTATAAAACTTTAAAACAAGAAAAAATCACTTATATTTTGTGAACTGTTAGACGAAAATTTAGATAAAAGTTAAAATTAACAAAAAGTTTCAAAAAAATTAACTGTCATATAAGACCTTATTCGTAAGACAAGTTGATTGGAATACTTGGATTCTGATGGAAACCCGCTGTACCTGAAAGCTAAGGTTCTAAATGACATCCAGCGAAGGCGTATTCTTAAATATTAATGACAGAGCTTAACGTATATCGTCATTTAATTTGCTGGTAAGCTCAGGATTAACTAGAAAGCTCAAGGGGGTAATTTAACGTCTTAATAAATATAAAGGCATTAGAGAGAATTTTTGTGTTCGGTTTGCAAAACTGCTTTCACCCTTAACTACATTTCGTCCAGGGGAAATGGCTTTATTAACTAATACCTAGTTTGAATGATGACCCACCTCTACAATGCTTAGGATGCACGTTTTCCCCTTTAAATCAATTAATATCAATTAAAGCTGTAATTAATAATAATGAATCATATTCATTGAATATTTCTATTTTTCTTCACATGTGATCTAAAAAAGAACATGCTTAAATTAAAGAAAAGACTTCTGATGTGTACATTACATGTCTTCCTTGTACGGAATATTAAATTATACGCATTTTGTATTTCATTTAAACTTATTGGATTGAATTAAGTCTACTTCACAAATAGCGCATAAACCACTACAGAATAAATGTACTCTTTAAAATTCACTGTATTTACTTACCACAGCGACACTCTGGCGCTAGCTTCACTTAACAGCGTTAATAACTCATCATAATGCACAAAAATTATATATATATCATCTGGAGAATTACCAAATCGTTGCTACATGCTCTATTCAAATACTATAATAAATTGAAAACGATGTGTAAAAGAAATTAAACAAACAAACAAAAAAAATGAAAACAGTTCTTCCACAGACGATTCAGTATCAAAAATACATAAAAACACAAATTCCAGAATGGATTAAGTCTGATTTAATTCGCAATAATAAAAGAAGGCGTTATCTTTGTTCTTGCGAAGCTTAGTTTCTCTA